>NMRA01000532.1:1781-65400 GCA_002633005.1 Phoronis australis
ACAGATGAACTGAGGTTCAGGGAGTTCTTTTACACGTACCTTTAGTGCTAATCATACTTAGAAGGTTTCACAGGCAAGTTTGGCCGAATGCCAAGAGCCCAAATTTACAAATTTTGACATTCAAATGTTCACACTTTGCGTAGTGTCCACATTTAATTTCTACACCTGCATGAGACTTTCATAAAAGTGTGTCTTTGGGAGTCCCAGTTTGCCAAAAATTTTAGCTCCAAAAATACTTATTTTGGTAACTCGTAATTTCATGTAAATCCATTTCACAGTTCACGACAACCACCCGAAGTAGTTTGGCAGATGGGCGAGGAATTCATGGTCATAACCGCTAATTCTGTCATCATGTTGGGGAATTCCAGGTCGTTCTGGTTGATCACTGTGCTATGTACTGTGCTGTCCGCATATCAACTGTGCATGTATCGGCGACTGTCCATTGATCGAAGATTGCCGTTTAATCTCTGAGTATCGGCTGTTCGTGTGTTGATGCCTTGGGTCAACTGGTCGCATATCAACCATCCACTTCCCGAGGAATGTCTATACATTGAAGATCGCCATCTGCTGTCTACATATCGAACATTCACGTATCAAAGGAGCATTCAGATATCGAGGATTGGTATCTTCTGTCCACAAACTGATTGTTCACGCATCAATGTCTGCCATCGGCTGTTCACATATCGATTGTCCACACACTGAGTAGCATCCCACATCACGGATTGCCATCTGTCGTTCGCATGTCAACCTTCCACACATAGAGGAACGTCCACATATCCAGGATTGCCATCGACTGTTTGTGTATCGGCTACCCACACATTGTGGAACTTCCAGACATTCGAGGATTGCCCTCTTCTGTCCGTATGTTGACCATCCACATATCGAGAACTGTTCATGTATCAAAGATTGCCATCTTCTGTGCACATGTCAACCATCCACACACTGAGAAATGTTCACTTATCAAGGATGACCTTCTACTGTCTACAAACCACCTGTTCACGCAACGATGTCTACCATCAGCCATTAGCATTTCGATCTTCTTCACATCAAGGAATGTTCACACATCTAGGATTTTCATCTCCCATCCTCCTGCTGACCATAGTTCCATTGATGTTTGCCCTTGATCATATGCATCTTGACTGTCCCCCCACCGGGATAGTCAATATGCATATGGTCAATGGACTGTATGTATAATGACTGTCCCGGTGGGGGGACAGTCATTATGCATACGGTGGATGGCAGGCATCACTGGACACATGATCGGTAGGTGAATGGTAGTTGACGATTCTAGCTGTGTGAATGTTCCACGATGTGTGGAAGGTTGTTATGCGGATGGCCAATGGTAGATGTTGTTGTGGGAACAGTTGTTTTGTGGCCGGTAGATGGTGAACCTTGATGAGTGGATGTTTATCGGTGTGAAGGTGGTTGATATGTGTACGAAAGATGGCGATCCTTGATGCATGGACATTTCTTGGTATGGGGAAGGTTGACATATAGATAGTAGATGGTAATGCTTGAATGAATGGATGTTCCACGATATGTGGGCTGTCGATATGCAAACAGTTGAAGGTAATCTTGGATATGGGATGTTCCACTATGCGTGGATGGTTGACATGTGTACAACAGATGACAATCTTTGATGCTAGGATGTTTCTTGGTGTTTGGAGGATCGTCATGCGAACAGTTGATGACAGCCATTGATGTGCAAACAGTCGGTTTGTGGACAGAAGATGACGACCCTCGATGTGTGGATGCAGGCCTTGATATGTGAATGATCGGTATGTAGATGTTAGATGGTGAACTTTGATGCATGGATGTTCCTCGATGTGTGAATGGTTGACATGCGAACAGTTGATATCAGGTGTCGATGTTCGAACAGTTTTTATTTGGAGATTAGACGGAAGGCTTTGATGTATGGACACTCTTTGATGCCTGCACAGTTGATATAGGGATTCCATAATACACTGCAAAGGGATCAGATGAATTGATCGAGAATTCACCAATAAGATGGCCGAATTAGCTCTAAGTGAACAGAACTTCCTGCTGATTCAGTCTCAGTACTTCTGCTGGCTACGTCGTAAACTATTAATATGTTTAACATCCATGTATCGAGAAATATCCAAACTATTGTTTGTGCATTAATGATCGTGCACTATGATTGTTTGAAAAATGGATAAGGTCACTGGCAATTTGACAGTTTGGGTTAACAGCCATCCCCGATTATCTCAAAAATTCTCCTTAGGCATTGATGCGCGGCTTAACTTGCATGTCACCGTGATGGGCACTTATCTTGTAGTTAATTTGGTGATTATCAGATCTTTTCAGCATGATGCCCTGTGGTAGTGTCGTCTGCTCACCATCCGTGTAACCTGGATCACCATCTGCAGACCTTCACCTATACTGATGCAAGTGTTAATGAGTTTCAAGACCGTGAGTTGTGTTATGACAATGTTGTTACTGTATAAAAAAGAACTGAAGGTGTTCAGGGACACCAATCCCTAGTTTCAGCCATTCACTCTAGTAAAGAGGATGATGGGATTGCAGATGGCTATATGTACCGTCAACAATCTGACTTCCAGCATCAGCACATATGATTGACAGCTATCGATGGGCAAGGTAATATGAATGTATGAGGACATGTTTAGGATGAGTGTGACAATATGCCGAGGCATGAATGTGATGATGACGACAACGATGTACGTGAGTGTGTGCATTATGAGTTTTTTGCATGACGGGATGTCAATCAAGTTAAATAGGTAAAAGTCTTCCTCGTGAAAATGGTAAAACTTTCCTGTCAATTTTTTTCACGACAGGATGTCCATCAGGTTAAAGGGGTAAAATCTTCCCCCATGAAAAGCTGAAACTTTCGTTGAGTTTTCTCAACAGAGGATGTTACTTGAGGGGAGATTAGCGCCACTGCTACTGAACTGAAGAAACAGCGGATCATTAAATTCAGTCTTGCAAACTGGGTAAAGTCTTGCCTGGTGGGTTGATGACAATTCTTTAAGTGTCAGTGGTTAATGAATCCAGAACGTGTGACGAATTAATTGTGAAATGATATGAAACTGAAGAACCCATGATATGCTGTGACTAAATTGAAACCATTGAGTGACAAAGCTAATTGCGAAAAATAAATGAACCCAAAACATACGAAAATTAATGAACCAAGGAAGTGCGAGTTAATGACAAAAACCTGAAAAAGAGTGTAAACCAAACGAAACTATGAAATATGAAAAATTGATGGACCAATGAAATGGGAAACTTTAATGAATTCATAAATTATCACAAGGCTTAGAAGGTGTAACGAACCAACTGAACTTGTAAAATGAGAGGGTGACATATAAAGACATGCTGGTAAAAACCCACTTGAAAAAGCAAGAACCCATAAAATGTTGAGTGTGATGAATAAAATGGGAGAAATAACTGAATCCACAGAATGTGAGAATTTATGAATGAACAAAATGCTACTCAAACAAACCTGTGGTTGCCCAAATTAAACGCAAGCGATAAATCTGTAAAATGCTATGACTAAATAAAACCACTGAGAGCAATGAAGGAAAATGTGAAAAACAAATGGAGGAAATACCAGGGTATATTCACACACTGTAAATAAGTTAAGTCTGGACTGTTGAGTAAAGGTACTAAATTCTTTGCCATCAATATGTTTCCAGGTAAAAGAGAAATTCCTTACCCCAAGGAAATTCGAGGAGATGAAAGCAAACAAAGTGGGCTGGAACAGCGACTAGTTATTGAATTTGTAAAATCTGAAAAATTAAAGAAAAGTGCAAAAACAGGATGATCTTGTAATGAAATGAGAAAATTAAGAAAACCACAATAGACATTGAAAAATTTACAAAATGTGTATAAAATGATCGCTAAAAAACAAAAAGTAAAGTACAGTCATGGATGAGTGAAGGGATTAATTGCTAAAAAGTCATGAAACAGGTGTTCAGTGATGAACTTGAAATTATGCAAAAATTACCAATTATTGAATTACTAGGTCATAAGGCAATGATCCCACCAAAATGAAATGGCAAAATGCGATGGACGTAATGAACACACCAAATAGATGAACTTGCAAAATGTGGTATTACTGATGCACAAGGACACCTATATGCTGGCAAAAACCAGTTAATATAAGAAAAATTTGCTAAGCTAATGAAACTTTAATTAATGGAACGAGCGAATGATGACTATGTAAAACGAGTCCTGTAGCAGGACTGATAGACCAACAAAGGTGCAGAGAGGAATTGTTTGATAAAAGAACAGTCATCTGATCAGCTATATCTGGAATACATGAGAATAATAACTCGGTGAGAGAAAGCTTATGCATATGGTAGACAGTGCTTGATGAGATCCATTGTCGACATGCCAAGTTTAGGTAAATACTATCAAGGAAAGCAGGAGATACAACACAGATAATCAATAAAAGGAACAGGACCCCTTGGAAAATCTCAAGAACTGAAAGTCTACGAAAAACAATTGGCAAAATTCAGATGGTAGTACTTTATGCAACCTTATTCATACACCAAATTTCAAAAAATCCCATGTTTCCGTAATGCAGCAAACTGAGAAATAGATGTCACTGCACCATCTCGCATCACTCAAACAATAGGCCTTGAGCTAATACAGTAACCTGGAGTGTGAATTTCATGTCGATCTAGTAGGTGAAAAAGTGACCTGTAGCACGAGTGTCATACAAACATAGGTGCAGAAAGGAATTGGTTAATAACAGAGCAGTCATCTGAATATTGAGTATTTCAATAACAGTAAGTTGAATTAAAACTAATACTGCAACGCATATATCACTTCATGAGGTCCAGCCATCTGCCTAACTTCAGAAAAATACAGCAATGCCACATCTTGGCAATGTGAAATATCGAAAAACGGCCATCACATGCCATCTTGAATTCCAACCAAAAACAGTTGAGCTTGAGCTATGAACAAGATGCATGTCAACTGGATAAGAAATTCGACCTGTTGCATGATGGTAGTATGATAGAGCAACACTAAGGCTTTGTCAATAAAAGAACAATGATCTAAAGAGAAGAGCAAATTTGAGTGAGAAGCATAAGATGCAGTGCTTGACAAAATTGTTTACATATTAATCATTTTGAGAAAGATTCATCGAGGGATGCCAGCATGAAAAGTCATTCAACTGAACAGCTGTACCCGAAAAATCCTGAATAACGCGAGATCTGTTGTTGCAAAAGCTAGATAGACTATTTATGATAGTCTGCTCTTGAAGAGATTCATCCACATTTACCAACTTTCAAAGAATTTTTTTTCTCCCATTGATGATAGAGCTGTAGCTTCACCAATCAAAATATCCAAAACAATTGGCCTTTAACTTTGAATGAGACAGTTGTGCGTAATTACATGTTAAGTGGATAAGAAATGCTGTCTGTATCATGCAAACAAAGATAAGAAGGTACTCATCCTCTCTTTAATATGTTTGACTAGAGACATCTAATTTATGTTTGGCATATGTGCCGTAATGAACATAGACCATGCGTCAGGGAAGGTCTGTTATCAGAAATAAATAGGATAGATGGATTTGGGAAAATGTCATTTATTATGATGCAACAGTGAAAATAATGCAAAATACAGTCTTTGAAAAGAAGGGCATAAAAAATAATAAACAAGAGATGTTTGGGACAGTGCAGGCTCATCTGAGACTAATAGGTTTTTAAGGTGCTGCTCTGAATGGATTTGCCTTGTGTTATCAACTGTTTCGGACGTTCGGGGTGCCGAAGTGTAGTACATTTCTATACATACATTTTAACATGTAGCAGAGAAGTGTAATAAACCAATAGAACTTGCAAGTCTGTTTTTGACTTGCAAAACCAGCTATTTGAGAGATCTGACAACCATTTCAAGGCTATTGTGTGTGAGTTGAATTTTTCGAGACCACTGAAAAGTTTGCGAAACCAATGCTGAAAAAGTGAACTACACCATTGAACTTAGACGTGGAATGAAGGCATCGAAATAGCCTTCACTTGGAACCGAATCATAAACTGAGAATCTAGTATACTACGTTCGAACAGTATGTAACATTAACTTTCAACTTGCATAAAGGTTCTTATGGATGAGTACTGTGCGAATTCAAGGCAGATACGGATCGTATCATTGAGACAATCATTTCTAGCTGTTCAGAAGCAGTAAAAATGAAACTGACTGAAACTGAGTAATCTCAACTGAGACTTGACTGTGGACAAAACTACAGCACATACTGCCTAATGTCTTCTCAAGTTTGTAGTATGGACGAGTTGCTGTTCAAACAAATTGTAAGACTGCGTAGACATCAGTCCCACCCATGTATACAGTGCCACATCCCCAAGTTGTGATAATGAAAATCACCAGGCAAGAACTTTGCAAAAACCAAACCATGAACTGATGAGTTTATACCTGTCATATTTGAGTGCGCGTGATGCGAAGGTTGTCGAGATGGGTAATAAAAAGTGCAGCACTTGGGTAAGAGAAACCACCGAAAAAGGGGGTAGTAATGGGTGGGAAAAAATGAAGAGAGATTAAACTCAAATGCAAGTGCTGCTAATGCGAAGGAATGACAGGAAACATATGGTTACTGAGAACAAAAGGCACGTGATAATCATCAACCTATAGGTGCCAGAAGCGACCAAACTCGAGGCACAAGACAGAAACAACCAATAGTGAGCCTGGGAAAGAAATGTCCTAGTGCGCTGTGTGTGTGTGCAAAAGAGCCATATGCGAATCTACACAAGCGATTAATGGACCAGTCCGGAAGCAGGAAAAAGGGGTTCATATTCTCACATTAATATGTTTAACGAGTGAAACAGTATTTACATTTGAAGTATGTCTCGAAAATAAAAGGTGTGTCGCAAGCTGTTTCCAGAGATAAAAGGAGACCTGATATAAAAATTGTAAAATTATGGAATTCATTGTCACTGACAAGTAATTTACCATGTGTTGCGTTTGTGAGAAAAAAAAGTGTGATTCTTTGTTGAATTGCGCCAAACACCATTGTATAATATGTTGGTGCAACAAAATAGGGACTTGACCACTGCTTGTCACAATGAACTAAAGGCATTATTAATTGAACAAAACAATGCATCAAGTTAATGGAGTTTTGTGAAATGCAATAATTGAATGTGTCTGTAGAGTGTCATTAAATAAACAGAGAAATAAATGACCTGTAAAATACTAAATATAATTGAATTCATGAAATTGAGGGAAATAAAATTCTGCAATCTCATTGATAAACAAGCGTTTCAAGTGGTAAAGAATCCATGAAATGCATCAAGTAAATGGCGTCTTGAGCTACAGCAAGATAATGAAACTGAAATTACATGAATTAATGAACTCTCAAATGTGTAAAATGCAGCTATCGAAGGAATGTATTTAATGATAAATCATTAAAAGTTGAGAAATTATTGGTTTGTTAAAAGCAGTTTTGGAGTACGGAACAAATTAATAATCCCTCAAAATATCACAATCATTAAGCTGTTGTAGTATGACAGAACCCGTAAAATGAACTCAATATAGTGTGAAGAAGCAAAATTCTAACTATAAGTGAATCTATAAAATGTAAAAAACAAGTGACCCACAAAAGACGAGTTAATAAACAAGTACAACATGAGGGTAACCGTAAACGTGAGGGTAACCAAAGTCTCGGAAATTTAAATCGTAAGATGCATCATGGAGTGAAGAAGTAGTGCATCAATTTCCGTGAAGTACGACAATTTAATGACTCTGTAGACTGTCATGAAATGAACACAGAAATAAATAACCTGTAAAATTTCAAAAATAAGGAACTGGAACTTGGGAATTAATGAACCCCTAATCTGTCGGGGATAAAGAAACATTTCATGTGGTAAAGGACCAAGATATGCAACAAATCAATAGGGACCTGAGGTACTGCCAAGTGAATGATATTGGGAAATTTCTTTGAATAAATGAATCTTCAAAACGTGTTGAATGAACAAGCTGACAACTGATTGAGCCCATCAAATGCATTGAATTACTGAATTCTTAAAATTTATGAAATGAACAATTAAGTGCAAAGTAATGAATTAATACAGCCAGAATGTGGTACATTGAAAGTAAATTGAAATTGGATTAAATAAACAAGTGAAAAAAGGAAAGTAGGGATGGTGAATGAGCAGGTGAAAACAAACCAAATAGCGAATTGACTTTAAATTCAGCTCAAGGAAACACGTTGATCAAACGTGGCTATCAAAAACCATAGCCTTCTTTACATCAGTATTCTTTCAAGGAACTGACAGACACAGCTCTGGCTAAAACTAAAGTTCATTCACTGTCCTGAGGCTTAAGGGCAATGCAGCATTTTTTTCTGCGAGAAGTCATCTGCTAGCATTTGATTCGGTTTACATTTATTTTATGCTGCATCGAATGGTGGTTCCTTTTTTCACAAACTATAAAATTATGGAATTCTTTGTTGTCGCTGACAATTATCATTGTGTCTCCATTATGTGAGTGAAGCAAGTTGCGTTTCTTGGTTGGATTGAGTCATACACCAGTGTATAACATGCTGAAACAACACAATGTGTGATTTTGTGTACACAACAAGTTATAAGAGAAATCTTAAATGTTAAGCGAATGAAAAATAGAGACAGCTCATTGAACCAATCAAATGCATTGAATTACTGAATTCTGAAAACTTCTAAAATTAACAATTAAGTGCAAAGTCAAAAATTAATACAGCCAGAACATAGTACATTGAAAGTAAATTAAATTAATCGAAAGTGCAAAATAAACATGTGAAAAAAGGAAAGTAGGGATGGTGAATGACCAGGTGACAAAAGATGAATAGCAAATTGACTTTAAATTCAGCCCAAGGAAACATGTTGACCAAACATGGCTATCAAAACTGTAGCCTTATTTACATCAGTATTCTTCAAAGGAACTGACAGACTCACCTGGGCCCGGTCTCCAATCTTTTTACTCGAAATGGAACTCGAAATTAGGTTTGGCATTTCTACACTACTTTTGGGCAAACTCAAGATAAGTGTCTATTATTCTATGCTCGAGTACACAATAACTTACGTAGATAATTTATTGACGTTAGTTCACATTTTGTAAACCCAATATTAAAGCAATTAAAGAAATTTCGAGTTTTTACTCGAGTTTGCATAAACTACTATATATTCGAGCACAATCTGACAACCAATTATCTTAAGTTTGCACAAAAGGAGCAGAGAAATTGCCAAAAATAGTTTCAAGTTCGTTTCGAGTACAAAGATTAGAGACCGGGCCCAGGTTAAAACTAAATTCATTCACTGTCCTGAGGCTTAAGGGCATGCAGCATTTTTTTCAATACTCTATTGGGAGAAGTGATTTGGTTGGGTTTACAATTATTTTATGCTGCATCAAGTGCTGGTTCCTTTTTTCACAAATTGTAAAATTATGGAATTCAGTGTTATCACTGACAATTGCCATTTTGTCTCCATTATATGAGGAAAGCAACTTGTGTTTCTTGGTTGGATTGTGCCATACACCAGACTGAGTGTATAACATGCTGAAACAGCACAATGAGTGATTTTGTGTACACCACAAGTTATAAGAGTGATCTTAACAAACCAAAGAATGTAATGAAATTAGAAAGGAGTAATGCTTCATGAATAGAACAAATAAGTGCATTGAATTAATGGAGCTGTGTGAAATGGCACAAAGGACCTCTGATTCGTCGATTCAATCGAGGCCTCTGATTGGTCGATTGAATCGAGGCCTCTGATTGGTCGATTGAATCGAGGCCTCTGATTGGTCGGTTGAATCGAGGCCTCTGATTGGTCGATTCAATCGAGGCCTCTGATTGGTCGGTTGAATCGAGGCCTCTGATTGGTCGATTCAATCGAGGCCTCTGATTGGTCGATTGAATCGAGGCCAGTTGAATCAGATGAATGAAGGTAAAGAATTGTACTTCAAATGAATTAATGACAGTGTTTCATTTTTATGTGCCTATATAAACATATACATATCATATGGGCGTCGAGTGTCTGCTACTATATCTCCTAAGCCGCTAGCACGATCTTTATGAGATTTGGGGGATGTGTTTCTGTGAAGCTGACGACAGATATGACGACAAGTTTTGGACAGATCCAGTCACAGCTGTACTCCTTAGAAATAATTCTCTTTTTACCATTTGCGTCTGTACCTTTGGGGTTGCTTGTCGGATTTTCATATAATTTCACAAACAAGTATGGGGGAGTTGGCAAGCTCTTCCCACCTGCAAACGGGTTTGACAAATTTTGTAGTACCTAATGCTTACCACCCTAGGAAGCATACTGTTTGCGATGCAGTCGTCAGTGGCGGATTTTGAGGGGGGGCCAAGTGGGCTATGCTCCCCTAAAATTCTCCGAGATTCCATTTGGCAGTTCGGGGGTGCGATTGTCTGACGGGCAACATCCCGGCAAATACTTGGCCCTGACCCCCACCCAAAATCTGGATCCATTGCTGGTCGTTGGAACATTTCAGTGCTTTGTATTCTTGTTAAATATCTGGTGATTTGACTGTGAACGAGTGCAATTTGAAAAAACACTTGGACAATTTACGTAAACTTTAAATATATCGGCAAATCTATGCAGTATGACAAATACTGTACTGGAAAATTACAAAATTTAATTCTATAGGGTATTACACTTTTGGACTTGATACTCAATCTGTCCATGACTGTCAAGACTAAGGCCTTGACTTATTCTAGTCTTCTAGTCAACACTACAATGCAGATTTTGCTTCTTAGCTCCGTGTTCAGTTGGATCTAACTATCCAAGTTGAAGTCCAGTGGGTACTGTGACATATTGTGTTATATCTATAATTGTTCCTTATAGAGGATATGTGCGGCAAGTTTACCTTTGCTGCACCAAGCTATTCTGTTCTGGAGAGTGCTGGCACGCTAGAAGTGGATGTGTTGTTTCACCGCAAGAAAATGTGAGTGTTTATAAGTGATCTTAGAGCTCGTGAGGGTTCCTAAAAATTCAGTGTTACCGTGATTTGGTCCGCAAAGCGTATCTCTACTATCTTAGTTGTTGTGGACATTTTTATTCCACTGTGGTTTCCTCAGTCGATAATGTTCCCACTGTATTGTTGGTCTTCAGCACAGTTTTTGTAATCGATGTAGGATTCGTGATAATTTTGAATGGTACCTCATAAGCTTTTCAGTTATCCTTTCAGAATTGTATAATATTATGTTGTATCCTGAACTTATCGAGTCAAACTTCTTCTGACCTATCTAACGTCTTCATGGCACTGAACAAGAAAATCTATAATATGTGAGATGAAATTATTAATAAAAAACAAACGAAATGTTGACTTTTGCATGTGGAAATCAATTTGTTTTAAATTTTGTTTTTCAGATCCAAGTCCACTTTAAAAGTTGCTGTGAGTAGTCTTTAAGTTCTAATTGTTGAAAAGACAAGTAATTTTCTCTAGTTTAGAATACCGTACTTGCACTGGCTCAAAAATACTCGATTGAGACACTGTATATATGTTGCTGCTCTTGAACAATTTTTTCAATCCAGATTTTTATTTCCAATGTTTTACAACTTGATGAATCCAGGATTAAGTAATTGTGTGCAGACCAACTAAATCCGGTAATGTTTTTCACAGTTACTACCCTTACTAAATTAATACGGTAACCAACAGTTACAAAACTGTTAAAACCCAAGTTCCTGGTTATAGCATCCTTTGTTATGTGAAGAGCATTAATTATAATGGGGCTTTTGCATTTCTGCTTATACTGTTGAGTTCAGGTTATAACTTTACAAGTGCTTTCTAAACCCACTCACAGAGGTGTAGAACGGAGTGTTGTAACCCTTTGGTGGTATGGGACATTTGTAAAAAACAAAATTTTTAGTCTCCTAAAACTACAGTACATTACTGTGTCCTGTGGTATGGAGTTATGGTATGCTCGGGGTAACAATGGAAGTTATTTTACCCCCAAGTTATTTTCCTTTTCTCAGAATGGTGGAACTACCATTGCCAACAACAACACTGACGAAAAGGAAACCACTCTAACAGAAGTGACACCTATGGACAGGGAACTGGAAGACATTATCACAGGAGTTGTCTCAGTTGATTTTGAGACACGCGAAGGAACCGCTAAGATGGACAAAGATTTCAAATTTGCTCAAGGAAAATTGGTAAGCTCAGTTTCAATTCCAGTGCAATAATTTATCGTATTATTTTGGAAATTAATCATTCAATCCGAATGCATTGTCAAGTTCAAATTTGAATAAATCAATTTAACTGCAATCACTTGAAAATTGTCTGATATCATTTTTGGCTTTAGTAATGGACTTACCCAGAGTATGCAAGTGATATCTTTATACTAAACATGGAACTTGAGAGATCAGTGAAATGCGTTATTAGCTGGACACTCAGGTCTCAGTTGTGCAATGCTCCAATCTATGTTTCATGAAACATCCAGAAAACAACTGAGAAACCTGCATGTTAGGCAAACCGATGCAATGTTTTTCTGGATGATGCTTTCATTTTTATGTGTCCCCCCAGGCTTTATATTGCCGTCATAACCTCTGTTTGGGCATCTGGTGTAGGCTGCTGTATCTCCTAAATTCCTTGCCCGGTTTTCATGAGATTCAGTAGAGTCGACGTGTTCCTTTGAAGCTAACTGCAGACAAGTTTCGGACTGAACCGAATGCTGCAGTTACTGCTTAGTAGCAGATTTGGTTTTTTAACTTTGCTTCTGTTTCTACGAAGTTCCTTGACAGCTTTTTTTTCAAAAAATGGCAAATAGGTTTCGATTGAAACACCAGCAGCCTTCGAATTGTGAATGCATTTGACGATTTTCAACCACTGTCGGACATCTTAATTTATTTTTAGTCTGCTTCTCTATTTGCCAAATCCCTTGAAGGTCATGATTGTGAAGTTTGGAAGATATATTCTTATTGAGGAGAGCACTTCTGACATTGATTTTTCGACAGGTATTGCTACTGTGGTGTCCCCTAGTGGCCATTTTTTTGCTTTGCTTCTGCCTCAGTATCTACTAAGTTTGTGGATGGACCCGAGTATTGTGCTGTTTCCTTGTGGAAATTATGATTTTCTTTACATCTGCCTCAGTATTTTCCAACTTCCTTCTATGGAACTTGGTGTAATAGAGCATATGTGCTCCTACACTCCTTATTCTGAAAATTGTATCTCGCGTAATGGTTCCAGATTTTAGTTATATCTTATACATGGATGGTAGTATGTTCCCAGTTTTGGATGGATATAAACTATTCTGTGCTCCTAGTGACCAATTTTTGATTACTTTTACCTGTGTCTGTGGCATTTGCTTCTATATGTGCCAAAGTGCTTGAAGGATCATTATGAAAATTGACGGGTGTGTTCCTACTGAGAAGACTGACTTTGATATTCAGATGGTCCTATCTATTGTGGCAGTCCGTAGGTGCATTTATTTCATCTGTGGCTATATTTCCTTTATCCTTTGTGGGATGTCCGTGGCAAGTCTTTCCCAGGAATGTGAGAACAACTTTTTACTTTTGGACATATCTGTGCCCCCTAGTGGCAGTTTGATTTTTTACCACGGCCTGTTTTATTTGACGGATTTTCTGGAATTACAGAGACAACAGCACCTTTTCAACTTTTGAGAGATTTGGTTATTCTGTGCCACTCAGTGGCCATTTTTAGATTTTTTATTTTATTATTCATTATTTATACATCAATTACCTAAAAAACCACTGAGTCACTGATCAGTCTATTTAATCATGCTTTCATTGTCCATTAATTATCACCACGTACCTAAAAACCACAGCCATTGATCTACCTACTGAGTCATTTTTTCATCATTCACTAATTATCCACCACTTATACCTAACAAACCACTCATCTGTCTACTCAATCATCCTTTCATTATTCACTAAGTATCCTCCACTTAACTAACAAACCACTCATCTGTCTACTCAATCATCCTCTCATTATTCACTAAGTATCCTCCACTTAACTAACAAACCACTCATCTGTCTACTCAATCATCCTTTCATTATTCACTAAGTATCCTCCACTTAACTAACAAACCACTCATCTGTCTACTCAATCATCCTCTCATTATTCACTAAGTATCCACCACTTATAACTAACAAACCACTCATCTGTCTACTCAATCATCCTCTCATTATTCACTAAGTATCCACCACTTATAACTAACAAACCACTCATCTGTCTACTCACCTACTTTCATTGGCCATTGGCTCAAAAATACTCGCTAAACTCATTGAGGCACTGTAAATATGTTGCTGCTCTTGAACGTTTTTTTTTTTCAATCCAAAGTTTTACTTCCAATGTTTTACAAACCACTGAGTCACTGATCTGTCTTTTCAATCATGCTGTCCTTATCCATTAATTCCCATCACTGACCTATCATCCTGTCATTACCCATTATCAAATTACGTAACAAACTCTTACTAGATATTACTTTCTTGATTCTCTTGTGTTTGAAGACTGTTGTTTTTTGCCATCTTATGATTTTAGAGAATGTGAGATTTTTTTATGTAAATTTGTAATTTTACTTACAGTTAAGTAACTATGTAAGTAAAAGTATGCATAACCTTTAAAATTTCGGTAAGATTAGAGATTACTCAACTTCCATTTTCCTTCTGAATAATGTGATTTTGAAGAGATAATTGAGACTCATTTTAGATGTAAAATATTTTTCGTTTCACGTATATCGCTTTAAGGCAAATGTCCTAAAGAGCCAGTCACATGCTGTTAAAAGACGTCAAGTAAATGCAACTATTTTTGTTGAATCTCGTACTCTCTTCTACTCATTAAGAGATCCTGTAATATGTCATTTAATTGTTGTTTCTATGGATGAGTTTTGTGATCAGAGAGATTCCACTGTTTTAGATTTTCCACGAGGAAGAATTCTGTAAAACCATCTCCATACCCATAGTGGCTGATCACCAGTGGGAAGGAGACAATGAGTTTTACGTTATTTTGAAAAACCCACAAGGTGACTCGGGCCTTGGGGACCCCAGTGTTACACGCGTCCTGATTATTGATGATGACGGTAGGTGCAGACATGGTTTGAAGAGATCGCTTGATCGGCTTGGGTATGAGCAACTTCAAATTTGGCAAGCCAAGTGATTTTTATCAAAATAACTTTTTAGCTGCCGTAGTTGTGTTGGGCACCAATTGGTGCATTATACTGGCAGTGAGACTCGTAAAACAGATGGAGAGAAATTTTAGTTTTTTAAGTTGCTCAGGCTTGCTGATTAAGTGACTTGTTTGTTATGAGTTTGTGTGTGTTTTCAACGATACCACATTTGTTCATTTTAGGTATTTGCAGAGCACGAGTATAGGAAGACAATTTCGGTTCCGATTATCAACGATTTGAATTTCCATAATAATGTTGAGTTCTACGTTATATTAAAAAATCCCGATGGGGACGCGGGTATTGGCGACCCAAGCATCACCCGTTGCACAATAGTTGATGATGATGGTAAGATAGTCCCCAGTTTTGCACTCCTCTATCCAACTTTTCGCTGTTTTGCCTGTGTGTTTCACCTCTATGCCTTCCCGGGAGTTTCTCTTCACTGTTTTAAATGATTCAGCCCGTGCCTTTGCATACACTGAGCTTTAAATGCACTCTCCAGGTGTCACTCCTCAGCAATGGTCATAAGATAATCCAATGATTTGGACTTTTGTTACTAATACATAATGTCTGTTTTCTCTCCTCTATGCTTAGTTCTAAGGAGTGACCCAGGGATACCCACTGTAATTTCGCTCACACACAGTTAACCCAAGGGAGTTGACCACAAACAATATAACTTTTACTGTTGCTGTGTTTTATCTCACATATTAAAATACAGAAAGCTGCTCATCTTATATATGTTTGTAAGTGAGATTGCCAAATTCTGTTTCGCTGGAGTGTCAAATGTATTTATAAGTTGTTTATTTTTGCCACATTTTACTTTGGGAAAATGAAAAATGTGGACTACACTTAATCTAATCTAACTTGAACAGATCTCTGTAAAAATTGTATCACCAATCACATTTGACAAACTTAAATACTCGTAAGACGTGTTTTGCGTGACTACCTCGGTCTTTACTGAATTCTTTCCCATCGCACTAGTTGCTACATCCTAACGCATGCTCCTCAAGCCAGTGAGCTGCGAAAATAGTCACTGGAGAACATCTTCACTCAGTGAAGGTCACATTTTATTGAGCGATGAAACTAACAATGAGATGTCACACTGCCGTTATTCCGTTTTGCAACATTCTTGCTGTCTCCACTGCTAGCCTATCTGACAGCACTACAGTAGTATAGCTCAGGCTTTTGCTGGTGTTGGAAGGTAGAATGCACAAAAACAAAATTAATGTAAGGTGTACTCAACATAGTAGAACTCGCCCAATAAAACTAGCTCAGCACACACAAGTGTGAGACCCTCAGCAGAGACTAGCTGTATACAACAATGTGATGATAGACAGCACAGTTTTTGGAGAGCGTAGTTTGATTTCAGAATGAAGCTCATCTTTAGCAATCCTTTGGTAAAGTAATTTCTGTATCCTCATTTAACACACCCCCTTCCACACAGTGCAACGTCCTACACACATCCTAGCTTTCATTTCCTTTCTTTTAGTCACGCTCTCAAAACTCAAGGGTAATAATCCTTTCTATAGTTATTGAGTACATAGCATGTGCTTTTAAGACCTAGTAGTCATTGGTATAGTCTTGGTGTTACATGTGACAGGGACGGATATGATTAGTTTAAGGATGGGGGCGTCACTAATATCTCTATGGTGCATCCCGTCATTATCGTCTGTGTGAAATGATCCCTCAGAGTCAACTATGTGGAGTAACCCCCGTCATCTACTCTCAACCACGAGGCTATTTCAGTCACTGAGTTTAGTTTTAGAATATGCAACTGCATAAGGCCAAAAAGCGTAAGTGATTCTGGTCTTTTTTGCAAACCGTTTCCATGGTGAGGTATTTTTTCTTGCTTGTTCATAATTTTAAAAGGAAAATGCACCTGAGGTTAAACCAAAATGACGAGGGATTTTTGTTAATTTTACCCATTGTTTTGTAAATCATTGTCTTCAAAACCTTGCTTGTTCTTGCTGACTGGCTTTTGTGCATCTTTTTAAAAAAGCACAAGACCAGTAGGCTGACATTGATGGGGCAAGCAATTTTTTTCTTAGTCGAAGAGTACTGGTCTCAAAGTGAGTCTGAGTAACGACCAGAACCAACCAATGCTTTTTTGGCCTAAAATCAGATACGATTGTGGGAGTAGTGAGTTAATCCGTCCCTGTTCACTTTGCTATATAGTTGTATCTGGGTTACCATAGTAACTTTGCTATTCAATTCTAGATGTATATAGCTGAAACTCGCTAAGCATTGATGTGTAGAGTTTGATTAGAATACATTTTAGCACTTGCTTGTTAGATTTTATTGAATGATGTGTTGTGATTAAGGCGTATTTAGTTATTTTAACTAAAATGTTATTGGTGTGATGTGTAGGTGACACCAGCTTGCAAGTTTTAGTAAAATGGACAAGACTGATATAGATCTGTCATTATCTTGCAAAAATCGCTACATGTAAACAATGCACTTACTGTGCATTTGGAATTATAATTAATGTTTTAGTCTCATTTTCTTAAATAACACCAGTGGGATCATATGTTAGATTCTGTTGACTCTAAACTGATTCTGCATTTCAATACATTTTTCAGATACACTTTTATGCGCCTACGATATATGGCGTCATCCCCATCCATCCGTCCTTAAGGCGTCCGCTTCTGTATCTCCAAAACCCCTTCATGGATTTTGTGAAATTTTGCAGTCATGCTTGTGTCATGAATGAGACAACACAAATGAATTGTTTTGACAGATCTGACTACTGCTGTGCCTCCTAATGGCAATTTTATTTTTTACGTTTGTCTCAGTCTGTCAATTAAAGATCTTTCCTTGACGAATTTCCATCTGTGACGAATTCAACATAGTCTGCACCACTTAGTGGCCATTTTACTGTGGCACCCCGTAGTGGCTGTTTTTGCTAAGACCCCTGCAGGATATTTGTTAAATTTGGCAAGTGTATTTCTATGGACGTGACAACGACGACAACTTTCGGAGGTAATTGCAGCAACAGTTGTACTTCATCCCTGGTGGTAATTTTAGTTTTTCACTATCTTTTGAATATTCAAAATTCCTTGATTAATTTTCATGAAATTTGGCCATAAGTTTACTTTTTTGGATAAATTTGACGCAAATAGTATGCCACCTACTAGCCATTTTTATTATTTTTTTCAAATTTCATTTTGGTGTCTGCCTTTCTATCTCCAAACCACTAAGAATTGATAATGAAAATTTATTTGGCAATTGTGTTTCTTCTGGAAAGTTCCTGGCAAAACATGATGTTTGGACAGACTTACTGATTTGGTGCCCTCTATTGACAATTTTGTTATTTTTGCCTCAGTGGTTCCATATCTACCATGTACCTCAATAGATAGTCTTGAAATATAAATGATGCGGATTTTGTGTCAAATTTAACTACTGTGGAATCTCCTACAGGCAATGCTTGTCTTTGTGTTTGCCTTAATATCTATCAAGTTCTGTGATGCATGTTCATGAAATTTGGCTAATAAGTTACTATCATGAACACATCACAAATCCTGTTGCAGACGGATTTGACCTACATTGCCCCCCTACCGGCCTTTTTATTGTTTTTTTTTTGTCTGTTCTTTGTTGTCCTCCCCATAATCTTCCAAACTTTGTGGAGAATCATGATGAAAAGTGACAGGTGTGTTCCTATTAAGGAAAGCATTGCTGACTTCTTTTGCACCCTATAGGGGTTATTGTTTTAAACTTACTGGCATTGCTCCCTCTGGTGGGAATGTTTAAAATAGTAACTATCTCTTGTATCTGCTCTGTGTGTGATGCAAGCAGTGGGTACTTATTAATTTTTGCTTTGTTTACATTCAAAAAGATTTTAAAAGCCAGTGCAGGTACAAACATCAAAAACTGATTAAAACTGTGCTGGATTAGTTGTAGTGAATGATCTACTTATCACCCTGAGTATGACAAAGATGGCACATTGATCACTTGTGAAAATATTGGGTACATCTAAGCTGTTTGACGTTGACTTTTACCTTGTCCTGCAGTCTGTCACAGCCATTGAGAAAGAGCAAGGCTTATATGTTTGGAAGATTTACTCAGATTTATTCTGCTTCTTCCGTACTTGGTAATGGAGTAGCCTTTATACAGTCATATAGTTTTCATAAATTCAATACCTAACAAGCCTTTGGGACCTTCTTTTGCAACACAAATTTGCACTTCTTTCACTGCGACAATGTCCATAGTTTTAATTTCCTGTGATTGTGTTTTCCTGTCAATGAAATGCAAGCACTCAGATGACCTTTTAACTTTTTCGCGTACATGCATGTTGACCTTTGACCTGCGAACGTCACAGTAATGACACCGCAACTGCATGTGAGTGCTGGATCAATTCACATAGAATGTAGCTATCCACTTTTTTGATGAGTATTTAGTTCACGGAATGATTCCATATTCACAAGACTAATGTGCATAAGCCATAACCTTTTGTTCAGACACCTGGGGCTGAAACATTTCAATACTAATTTAGTTTCCATTGTTTTATTTCACCAACTTACCGCATTCCTATGTGTTTTTAAACTCTTTTTCAGAACCTGGGGAGTTCACTTTTGAAAAATCTCATTTGTACGCTGACCCCAGCAATGGGGTCGCTACGGCAACTGTGATGCGTCAGAAAGGCTGTGATGGGACTGTTACTATAGAGTTCTCAACAATGTAAGTTTCTTCAAACACTTTAACTTCGGATTGTTTAGGATAATTTGAATATGATGAAATTTTTAAGATATGGAGTAATCATTTTGAAGTAGAACAAAATGACACATTTCCTTTCAAGGTCAGTCAGTGTGAAGTAATTGCCTCTATTGGTGGAGAACTTTTAACTTATAACTGGCAATTTACATTGTGCTATCATCTGAGGTATCCTGTTGGGGCTGAAAGGAAAACATCTTGGTAATCTTCTATTTTTGTGGTTAGGTGTTATTACTTCAGTGTTGAAAATCCTTTATTCACTCACTTTAGAAATTTGTTCACAATTTTTGATTCTTAGAATTTAAGGAAAATATGCCTTGTAGTTAAATGAAAACCAGTGGCTCGGTTGTTTATTTTTGCTAATTGTGTTTCCACCAACAGTGATGGTCTGGCTAAAGGGGGTCCGTCAGATAGTGAGGAGGCCGACTACGTAGCAAGTGGCGGTATTTTGGAGTTTAAGCACGGGGAGACCAGCAAAGAAATCAGCGTCCAGTTGAATAAAGCACTTACTACAAAGGTATAATGAGGAGTAGTATTGAGAAAATATAACGAGATAAGGAAGGTGTAAGGATGGGTAATAAATGGAGGTCCTCTGATAGTGATGGAACTTGAAGTAACAGGAATTACGTATTTTAAACAAATGAGTACCTTTTGCTTATTACAAAAATATCACAAACTGAGTGGTATTATTTGTTATTTGAGCTTGATTAAAGTTTTAGTTTTCAGAGGAAACTATAAGCTGCTAGATATAAAAATTTGTGTTTGCGAATTGCGATTTTTCCCCGTAGCATTGGCTGTATGCAAGTCGACTCCTTAACAAATGATGTGAAGTGTGCAAGAACATGGAATACATTTTAAATTCTTAGAGAGGCTTCATTGTTTTGTTTTCAGGGCTTCAAGAACTTTATCGTTGCATTGAGGAACCCAAGCTTAGGAGCAAAAATTGGAGAGCACAGCGCCACAGTGGTCAATCTTACACAAGGTGGGATATGGTGATGGGCAGTTTGTGTTTTGGAGCTTTGTTTCTTGCTTTACATTTAAGAAATCCAAATTGGATCACTTTGTTTCTTGCTTTACAATTAAGAAATCCAAAATGGATCACTTTGTTTCTTGCTTTACATTTAAGAAATCCAAAATGGATCACTACAGCTATAACCACGTCTAATGAAAATGAATATTGTCGGAAAGACAACTAATTGAAGTTGAATCTCATTAAGTCAAATTAACATTTTCTGTAGAAGTGACGTGTATTTGATAAGTGACTTTACGGGGGAGGTGCAGGCCCTCTACTGACATGACAAAAAATGTCATCGTTGGCATCTTTCAAAGCTTTGTAGCTTTTGAAAATCTCGTCTAAGTGGCAAATATGTATTTAAAGTACATTGTTTTACGCCACCAAATTTTGTGATTTTTCAGTGTCTGCTATGAATTTGTTCAATTAGGTGTGCTACTTCTTAACTGTACGTCTTGAGTTTGCATGAAATTGTCTACTATTCCAGATGAAATAGGCGACCGCATTGCTGAAATATTGGACGATGACGAAGACGAAAAAATCTCTTGGGGGGAGCAGTTCAGGAAGTATGTATTTTCAGTTATTATGTTATTCCATGTGTTATTTTATTTTACGTTATTCCAAGTGTTATTTTATTTTATGTTATTCTAAGTGTTATTTACATTTATTTATTTCAAGTGTTATTTTATTTTACATTATTCCAAGTGTTATTTTATTTTACATTTTTCCAAGTGTTACTTTTTTGAGTTCAGCTATTTTTAAAAAGTAGACAGTGTACGTGTTTGCACAGCTTTTTCACGTACGACAAATTGAAACCAGGCACATATTAACTACCACTGAAATTCTAACAGTTACGAGCGGTGTTATGTTGCTGTATCAGCACATGCTTTGGTACTGTCAAGCGACTTGACAATAGTAAACCCAGTAAGTCACCGACTGCCTCCCGTACAGTATTGATAACCATAAACATACTGACTTTCTCACTTACAGTATCACTACAGCCCAGACATCGATAATCTCGCCTGTATAAATAATTACAATTCCACACCGACTGCACAATTAGGGTACCAATCTCGGCGACAAACGCACATTTGCAGCACAATTTCACATTTTATTCTCAGTACAGTTGACACAGTGACTATACGATCATTTTTCAAAATTGTAACTTACACCTGTCCCACTTAATACCAATTACGTTAGCTCACCACATAGCTTGGTCATTTTTCCTGTTCATCTTTAGGTATTACAGCGTAATAAATACTCTGGAGGTTGGTGTAAATAGGCCAATAGGTTATAAATGATATGTTAGTACATGGCCATTTTAAAGCAGTTTCGGGATGTCTAACTGAAAATGGCAACTGTAGTAAGACCGAACATTAACTGCCATATTATAATAGGAATGAGAATTATGGTTATGGGAGTGCCTGTAATGAGTCAGTGTACTGATATTATAATTATTATAATTTCAAATAATGCAAATGGTGTTTGTGCTTGTTCAGTTCCATGAAGATTGAGGCAGACGAGGACGAGGATGGGAACGAGATACCCCTTAAGTGGTACGACTATGCGCTGCACTTCGTCATGTTTGCATGGAAAATCTTCTTTGCCTTTATTCCACCCACGTGAGTATTACAGGGACGTGCATGAGACGCCTGAGTGTCTTTCCAGTTATGCTATAACTTCCTCTCTTTTAATGGCCATGTCAGACTAGAGTGGTAATGTGAATTAATTTCTGATAGTAGGCATCTGTGCATATGTTGGGAGAATGCTACGTTTTTTTCCTTTCTGGTACTCTGATATTTAGCTAGCCCAGGCATACTTTTGGAATTAGGAGGTCTATCAACCAAAAACGGTTAATTTATAGTAGGTTGTGAAGTGTGTTTGCAAATATGAAAAACTAAAAACAACATAATGATTAAAATGGGTTTCTAAAACTGCAGACTGACGTGATAATTGACTGTAAATTTAGCTTTTGCTGACACTGTTCATTATTGGGAACCCTTCAGGACCTGAGAAATTACATATAACTGGGGCCCAAAAATAGCTAGGCTATGGGCCTATACGTGGATAATTTTTCTAATATAGGCTATGCAGCTGCTCTCTGAGTAAGTGAACTTTGTGAATTATTTAAATATTAAGTTATTGGATATTCTATTGATCAGATCCTCAGTGTCAATGTTTGGCCAATCCCCTTTAGCATACATATCATCCCCTGTAAACATCCATAAGGAAAAACATCCATACGTAAAAGGAAAAATCCATAAGATCTCTAAACTGGATTGCAAGGTGACATTTTATTAATTATTCGGTGAAATAAGACCTGCTCCTACAAGTTACGCCATTGAAAAGATCCTTCCGTTCACGGAGAAATCCACTGCTTTATTGCGTCCTGAATTTCCTTACGGGAGACCCCATTCAGAATCTTTTCAGTCACAACTGAAAGTCGCTTTCGAAACAAAACGTTACTTCACAGTTGTCGGGATTC
The DNA here is from genome assembly GCA_002633005.1 of Phoronis australis. Classification (NCBI taxonomy): domain Eukaryota; kingdom Metazoa; phylum Phoronida; family Phoronidae; genus Phoronis; species Phoronis australis. The sequence continues at coordinate 25,092 of NMRA01000532.1, forward strand.
TCGAAATGCAGTGTGCACATGATCAAAGTGGAAGGAAATCTAGCTACCATGAAATAATGCGCGATTTTATAAGACCGTTTACTGGCTGTTTGTGCTCTCTGTGGTGTACAGTACATTTGTAAACGTTGACATCATAGGAATTGTTTATAGCTCTGAATTAATATAATTGAAGTTTTTTTTAAAAGAATCGTACACACGTATACTATTTTATTGATTCAAATCTGTATAAAATACAGACATTCTGAATAGGTTGACATGTTGAATTGTTTCCCATTGGCAGGCACATGGGTGGAGGCGGGCCTGCCTTCTGCTTGTCACTCGCCTTCGTAGGCTTCTGTACAGCCGTTGTGGAAACATTGGGTCACTTGTTGGGGTGTGTCGTTGGACTCTACGTCCCTGTGACAGGTATGTTGAGTTAGCATTGTTAAAGTCATTAGACTCAATGTCGCTGTGACAGGTATGTTGAACTATAGCATTGTGAAAGTCACCGGACTCTATACATTTATGTGGTAGACATGTTGAACTAGCATGTGGAAAGTGTCCTCTGACCACTTTGTCAGCGTCAAAAGAAATAATAATTTTAGAACTTGGAATGCAAGCTTACAATTTATGCTTTCTCCTTCTGTGTCAGGCTCATTTCAGATTTTCCACATTTTGACATGACTTTGTTATCCAATGCAGGTATCACTATTGTTGCTTTTGGTACCAGTTTGCCAGACACCTTTGCTAGTCGGACGGCCGCATTACAAGATGATGGTGCAGACGCTGCCATTGGCAACATCACAGGTAACATTCATTTCAATGCATCAGAGGACTTGCTATGTTTCACCTGTTGATAACACGGTGTTTGTCCAATTTAACACTGCATGGGAAATAGTGATATTAGTGACCCAAATTTTGAGGTCGGTACAAGAGGAGTTTAACTCTTTGTCAACCTCCTGACATGCAATTATCAAAACACGACAACAGGTGGAATATAGACCTGCTGCTGTTTTGTTTTCATGGGGAACTGAATTTCAGTTTGAAGGAGCTTAATTGACTGCATGCGAAAGTAATTTCTGTAAACTCTTTTTTAAATGCATTCATTTTTTTATCAGTGGAATAGCAGCGCCACAGATTGTGACATTTTTGTCCAATGGGATCAAGTTCTGTAGTAAACATGAGGTTTCATTAGGCCAAAGAAAATGGCATAGTTGGTTCTCAATGGTCTGCACCTGACTCAGTTTTAAATTTGTGTCCCATTTTTAAAGAAAAAAATCCTGCCTTACTTTTGCAATTTTCGCTAGCACCACCACAGTGTTTTGCATCACCTTTTCGTAATGTAAGATTGAGTCTTGTAAGTTGTCCTGCCTCGTATGTCACAGTCTTTTGTTGATTGATTATAGGTAGTAATAGTGTCAACGTATTCCTGGGTCTGGGGTTGCCGTGGGTGATGAGTACACTATATTACTATTTCACAAACAAGAACAAGGGTGTCTACACAGTGTCACAGGCGAGCCTTCCACAGTCCGTCATTATTTTCACCACATGTGGCACCATCTGTATAATCATGCTGCTGGTTCGGAGAGTGGTGAGTCCTGCTCTTTGGCTTTATTCTTTAGATGGATTGTTGAGAGCCACGTAATAATTCGGATCTCATTGAAGTGGCAAACACTATTCATGTGAGATATTTTTTCATTTGGTATGATAAAGCTTTTCATCGTATTGTAAGATTTTTCATGTAAGAGAATTTTTTTCTCCATTTTCACATTTTCATATAATTCTAAAGTTCCGTGCACCTACATGATACAAATGATGCATGCGTATTGCTGTCATCTCAGTCTGGGTGTCCTACATCTGCTACCTGGCATCATCTTAGTCCTGGCTTACTGCATCATTCTGTATTTGCGTCTGCTTCTTTATGCCAAGTCACTCGCGGTGTGTAAAATGGAGCAAATGTGTGTCACCAAAAAGATGCTGCCTGTAAATGTTTAACTGCTGCATCCCCTGAGGTGATTTTAACGTTTTTGTGTTCATTTTGCACCCTGCTCTCTACAAGTATATCTACCGAACAGTTTGAGGATTGTCATGAAATTTGAGGGATGCTCTTTCGTTTTCTTTGTTGTTACTTCTCTAGACTGTCAAATTTACCGAATTATTATGTGTATTTGTTCACAGGTGATTGGAGGAGAACTAGGGGGATCTAAAGTTGTCAAGTGGGCGTGCAGTATTGTTCTCCTAATTCTCTGGTTCACATACATTATTATCTCTGCTGCTCTTGCCTATGGGTGGTTCAAGTGGGAAATGTGAAATGGCACCTGAATTCATGACAGTGTTATATGAAGGACCAAAGCTATAATGTCACGTGTCGACCTGGCTGCTCTCCACCCGTCCACATATGAAGCAAACGCCGCTACTTGAATCCATTGTGTTACGTAGTGACTTCTGTAGAGCCCAGGAATGCTGGACATGGGGAAAATGTCTTCAGAAATAAAAAGAGGTGAACTCTGTGAAGTCTGAAGAATTTCAAAGATATCTTGTTTGACATTGTAAAACAAGGAACATGGTGGACAAAACTGCTGGCATCTGTGAAAATGTGAAGTATTTATGTGAAGCCAATCAAGGATGACAGGCTGTCAGGAGCAGTTTATGAATCAATGCCTGAGACATGTCAACCAATCTTGTCGATTGAAAAACAATGGCCAAGTGTGATTGGTTGATTTTTTAGGGAAACCAATGTTATTATAAATTCAGCAGGCAGTCGTGTAGGCCCTGCATCAACACGATGTTGAATTTGGCTAGCAATATACAGGTGTTGGGGCCTATTATCGACTCGCACATAAACATGCAGCTGTGTGCGTGTCACTTGAAAGTAGCTGAATGTGTATTTATATTTTTATAGAAACAATTCTGAATCTCTTAACGATACTCTTTCCGCTTCATTTCAGTTAAGTTTCGCAAAATGACTTTTACCACAAACCAATTAACTTTAAGCGGATTCCCGAATCATACTCATCCAACACGTTATCAAAATTACTTAAATTAAATATGAAATTTCCAAAATAACTTTTGATTTTCTGACTGTTCACCAACAAAATGACACGTTTGAAGAAATTGAACTTCATATTTTATGAAATACCAATAAAAAGCTTAAATACAAGAAAGGTTGTAATTACCTAATATGGTTCTGTTTCAGTGATGTCTCTTCTAAAATGAAACTCTTTACTGTTCTAAACTCATGAAAATGACGGAAAGAATATCTTTATACTATGTGTTCTTGACTTGTGGTCACTGTGTTGTATAAAAGGTATAGTACACCCATTGTCGGGAGCTGGTTACACTTACTCTGTCCCGGCCGTTTAGGCTGTGAAAATTCAAGAGATTCTCCGAAGGATGACTATTTCATCAATCAAAACTTCTATGGCCATCATACATCTGTTTATAACCATCGATATTAACGTCTTGTGCTTACTCTAAACTGGTCCTCTTAGCTGGAATTAATGTGGATCTGGGTTCGTATTGTTGACATTTTACCAAGTGAGATGTATCATTCAATGTACTTATGTAACACTCCCTATTATAACATTAGTTAGCTGTGAAATAGGGTGAATATTTTATGTTGTGAATGGTTCTTGTATTGTTATTTCATTCCAAGTTTCAGTGGCTTAGTCGAAAGGAACCATGTTTCAATATCTTGAAACCTGAAACATGGCACCTCGAATATGGTTCCAGGTTGCTAGAACCGATTCATTCCAATCTTAATCTGTGACATTGCAAAGTGAAAACTGCAACCTACAGTGCATATTTCCGGTCTTGTTCATGCTGAAACCTGCAACTAATCGCACTGATTTTCAATTCATTTAGGCAATAGCATTTAAGCTTGATGTGACATCATTAATACTATTTTGATTAATGGACCATGGTTTATAATTTGGTTCTTTCGCAAGTCGGGCACCTTTGAAGGAGGGCGGAAAGGGCCATGGCACAATTGGTCAATATAATCACTTTCTAACAATGAAAACAAACAGAATTACAGCAAGCATCCATGGTCCACTTTAAGAGATTTAGGTCACTGGAACCTGTGACATCACCATTAAACCAGGTCAAAGGTTTCAAGAAAATGAAACCGTTGGAAATATGCTAAGTTGCTGTAACCATGACTGAAAAAACAATACACATATCAAGAATCAATGGTAATATTCAGAATCTCAGCTGGGGCTCACTTCACAAAGTTGTTTTTGTAAAAGTTTACGTGTCCATTCTGCAGTGATATAGACCAGGGCTTTGTTGATAACCTCCGATTATAACGACAACTTTTCATGCCTGTCTTGGTCGCTAAGAATTTGTATCCCTGAGGACTAAGGTATGACAAACCTAACTTACTGTGAAATGGCCGCAGACTTTTCCTTGAGGAAGTTTAATAGAATTACTTAAATAATATTTAATAATTCATTGTTAGTGATGTGAAGCATACATATATTATTTCAGTTTTAGCACACTAACTCGTCAGGTGTCTGTTTTTTTTTCTGATTCGTTGTACAGTAGAGGCTAAATTGCCTTTATTCGAGGCACTTTTACTGATTATGTCTTAACCAGTTTATTGTAACGTATTTTGAATCTCATTTTAGCAGGGTTGTTTTTACCTTTGGATAATGAGCACAATCATAAATTTGAAAAAACGACCAAAAACTACTGACTCACTGGTGGGTCTAAATGTTTTGTTACTTCGGCATAGGAAGTGTTGTGATACTGGTACTCCTTTCTGAGATGGGATAGTTTTTGGAAGTCTCCAATGTCAACATTACCCAACAATTCTGTGAAGTCTCAAGTAGTGGCCAACCGTTCTGTGATAACATTTAATATTGAGAAAGCTTTATTTTTATTTTGTGCTGTAGATACTTGTAAATATCGATTTTAACTCGACAACAGTGTATTTTACTTTAATTGTAAATTTACGACTATGCTCAGTAGTTTCTCAACAGATATCGCGACTGAACCACTGACACCTGAAAATATTTTTTTCACTTTATTTGTATCACCTTGTTTAGTGCTGCTCAGTTCATTTTCTTTTTAGCGATTTTTAATGTTGATAAAATACATTTACAATTTGAACCTTTTATTTCTTATGGCAACGTTTCTTCTGACAGATTTGAATTGGATGTTAATAGATTGCCAGATAGAATCTTTTCATCAGAAATTCCTTATGTGCCCAGGCAGTACCATCTGTGCACATTCATAACTATGGCCTGCAGTTTAGCTTATAACGTCTAAAATTACTCGACTCAGGTGGGCAACATTATGTGTGCACAGTTCAGGTCTTGTAATTTTCCTCTTTTATGTGGATTTCCTGTTATTTGATTTCCAGTTTTCTCTTTTATGGACTCTTTTTATCATTACTTGACTTTATTGATGCAAAAACGTTTATTTCAGTTAAATTTTACAATACAAACAATCTTTCTATCACATAAGCCTATTTATTTATGGAACTATACCTGACCTGGAATTTTTTTTCTTTTTTGTCATTGGTCATTCGAAGCCTTTAGGGTAAGAAGTATTGACTGACCTTTATATCATTTGGTATTGTTTAAAGCCGTATTATACCTGTGTTTTCTTATCATTTGATATTGTTTAAAGCCATATTATACCTGTGTTTTCATATCATGTGATATTGCTTAAAGCTGTATTATACCCGTTTTGATTTAGTCCACTTATCTTTACAAAATTGGTCTTGCATTGTTCCTTACTCGTGTGATCTCTGTACTCGGGAAGAATTTTCAGGGTGTTATTTCTTCTGATTAAGCTGATGACATGTCTCAAGACATAACAATTTGTCAACTTTTTCCCAGTCCTGAGGTCACCTCTAATTTGACTGGAACTATTTGACCCCAATTTCATAAGAGAAGTGGCCTAAGTCAAACCTTGTTTTTTTGACAGAGAGCGCAGGTTTAATGCTGCTTTTACTCATACAGGCAATGCTATTTGTGGCCTTCACAAGTATTGACTGTCACTTAAAAACTGTCTTCTTGAATGCTGGGTGTGTTGCCATCTTTTCAGGTTGCTTTCTGGGCGAATGTTTAAAAACCATGAAATTGCACTTGACCATGGCTTACATGTGTAATTCCCGTAGTCTCCACGAGTGTCACTGTAAAAGCATGTTACCTCTTCACCTGTGTATTATACACCAAGACATTAATGTCAGAAAGTTTTATATTCATAATTATTTGTAGTTTCTGTTAAGTTTGCCACCTATTCACCAAATTATCTGGTCATATGTTTAGAGTTATGTTGTTCTTGAAGTTTTTGTTTGTATTTTCTTTTTAAGTCACACAAACATGTACTTTTGTCGTAATCTCGTCTTTGATGCTCATTGAATCAAAAATCCTATGTTCCAATATCACGTATATTTAAGCTGTTGTTTTTTGAAAGTTATAGACGACATCCCCATACTGTTAAGACGGTACGTTTTGTAACAATAGTTCTTTTTCAAACTGGCTTTGCTTTACGTGGGCTGTGTTTCATGAACAGTAACTTAAACTCGTAAGGCAGAAGTTTGGTCGTACACTACCACTTCACAATTTTCAAATATAAGTTAAGCCCTGTAATTTTTAACACATAATTGCCTGGAAATAGTTTGTACAAACATTCTCAATAAGTAAGTCAATTATGGGTTTCTTCTCAAATAATTTATTCGTTTCCTAAAATGAGTTTTAATTATTTTTCAGAAATTGTTATGCGATATGTTAGACCAAATTTCTGTCTTAGGGCACTTTTCATGAAACATTTACCCTGAGCGATTCTCTTTATTCGTCTTAGGCATGTATGCAAATTGTATGTTGGTCTACATCTGAATTTCGTCTATTTCTGTTTCGTAACAGTACGGCTATCGGAAATAACATTTCGTCTACGCCAGTGATCTGTTAAACAGGGTTTTTGTATCTACTTGTGACAGTTCGAGACTTGCATGTGATCTAGTTTACTTTTGTTGGAGATCACGTTTTCATTTTGTTATCCTGTTAGGCATAAAGGTTTTGTACGTTTGTAGGTTGCAGATTGCAGCGCTGAATGTGTTTGACGGTTGAACAATGAAATTGTACATAATTCGAGTGATGGTGTGTTAAAATGAGAATAAAGATTCACAATGCCCCGATTTGTGTGAGGTTTCATTTTATACTTGTTATGAGACTTTCTCTAAAACAACTTGTATTCACTACTTGTTCACTTTGGTTGCGTTGCTAAACTGATCGTTTTACGTTGTTGTTTAGAACACAATGCCTCGTTTTCATGTAAATTTTAACAACGAAAACGTGAGAGCGCGCGTGTTCCAAAGATGCAGAACCAATGTTTGTTTAGACACTCAGTGGCGGATCTAGGATATCATAAGAGTGGGGGGGCAACTTGTTGTCTGGGGCAACCGCTCAAAGCACGGGGGGCTCGAACTTTCGGGTTAGCGGAGCTTCAGATAAAAATCAAATCGGAGGACTAAAATTTTGTTCCAGTCGCAAGTTAATTACCGTGTGTGTGAATAAAGTCAATATTTCCTAACGCTCTTGCTGTTTTATTTTTTCTGCGGCAGCCAAGGCCCCCCCTTCCCCTTAAGTCCGCCTATGGATACAACACCTCGCTTTCAACCAAAGATGGTGAATTTGTGGTAAGGCCTAGGGTTGAGTGAATTCAAAGATTCTAGCGGAGCCCGCGATAAGGATAACAATATGCTAGGAAGAAAAGCACCCAACTTGTCAATGAGACGACAATTACAGCGACGCTGTAATAGAGATGGTATGTTCTTTCCATCTGGGCTAGTTGGAAACAAACAAAAAGCCAATTTTTGTTTTAGTTTTTTAGTCGTACAGAAAACTGACAAGGAAATGTTATTTCAAATCACCAGCATCCCACGAATTTGCGCCCAAAGCACCTCATAAAGGGCTAAGCACAAAAGTGGGCAAAATTTACCACATCTTTGCACTCCAATTTCGGTGGGAAACCATTTTAAAAGCGTAAAGATTGTCTTCTGATAGAGAGGTTAAATTTTTACAAACATATTATTAACAGTTTTTCTCTACCTCTAATTTGCACCGTTTTAAAAGTGCTTTACTTACTTTACCTATGTGAATCAAAAATGGGCTATTTTGGGTCAAAATGTTGATGATGCTCTTTAAAAATACTGGCCCGAATAATTTGCAATAAAACCTTTTGAAAGAAAAATTACCAAGATGTATGAACACGCATTTTTAAAGATCTGAGTCGGTGATCCTAGAATCGACCGCGTAGAATGGCAGTTAACAATGGTAAGAAAATCCACAGTTAAAGCGTACAACGCAAATTTATCACCGTCAGTGAGTCCTCATGAAACACTTTTTTCCCATCTGAAATGTTCCACAATATGAATGAATTTCTTTGCCCACCGTTTTCTTTCCTTGCCCAACTACTGCCAAGCCGCCTTGTACAGTTATACTTGTGCTATGAAAATAACCGCGGCACCAGAAGCAATCTGTCACACGAATAAAGCTCACAGTTGATGTGATTTTGTCAGTCGTCTATGAATGGGCTCATGCTGGGGACTTATTCTTGTCACGTGACTTTTGTATTTCCCGCCAATGAGATTCAACTGAATTGCTATTTCGAACCACACTGCTATTGAGACAAGAGAGATTGACACGTGCGATTACTTCTGCGATATACGAAACCTATATATATTGTGAAACCTTTATTACTACTGCTACGAGATCTATACAATATATTGTGTGGAGTGCCTGAACAAGTGAGAATGCTTTTCATAGATTTCCTCAACAGCTTTAATTTGTGGATCCATCACAAAGTAAGTACTCTGCTTTTATCATGTGTTAAGTCACAGGCACCTTTAAGTAGCCCTCGATCATATACTGTAATAAAGAGAAAGTCTCTTTATTTAGTGTATAGTTGAGGGCTGATCAAAAGTGCCTGTGGTTAAGCGTTATGTTTTTTCGAACACGGTTGCCAGGCAAACACTAATAATTGAAAACAAAAAGCATAACGACACAGGTCATGAGGCTTTGTGTATTTGGGATGTGACCATCAATAATCGTCCATTTAGATGAGCAAAAATAAAAAGTTTGGTAAGGATAGAAAAAGCCCGACGAGGAAAGATGTCATTCAAGTGAGACACTTTTGAAATGTGTGATTGCATTTTGNACCGCGGCACCAGAAGCAATCTGTCACACGAATAAAGCTCACAGTTGATGTGAATTTGTCAGTCATCTATGAATGGGCTCATGCTGGGGACTTATTCTTGTCACGTGACTTTTGTATTTCCCGCCATTCGAACCACACTGCTATTGAGACAAGAGAGATTGACACGTGCGATTACTACTGCGATATACGAAACCTATATATATTGTGAAACCTTTATTACTACTGCTACGAGATCTATACAATATATTGTGTGGAGTGCCTGAACAAGTGAGAATGCTTTTCACAGATTTCCTCAACAGCTTTAATTTGTGGATCCATCACAAAGTGAGTACTCTGCTTTTATCATGTGTTAAGTCACAGGCACCTTTAAGTAGCCCTCGATCATATACTGTAATAAAGAGAAAGTCTCTTTATTTAGTGTATATAGTTGAGGGCTGATCAAAAGTGCCTGTGGTTTAGCGTTATGTTTTTTTCGAACACGGTTGCCAGGCAAACACTAATAATTGACAACAAAAAGCATAACGACACAGGCCATGAGGCTTTGTGTATTTGGGATGTGACCATCAATAATCGTCCATTTAGATGAGCAAAAATAAAAAGTTTGGTAAGGATAGAAAAAGCCCGACGAAGAAAGATGTCATTCAAGTGAGACACTTTTGAAATGTGTGATTGCATTTTGACTCTTTATGTGTTTGTGATCAATTTACCTTTCTTTTCAATTGCGGATTTTGTTATCATTAGGTCTATTAAGTTTTGTTGTCAACTCCTTTGGTAATAAATCAAGATCTGGAGCCTTTTAATGTTTTGAAACCCCGAACGCTTCGGAATTCAAGTTGGCTAAACGTTGGCGTTAGCTTTAAGATGCAACGTCGTTAGTTATCGCTGAGTTGTTGAAACGGCAGTCTCTTTTAAAATATTTACTAGCTTGAGTTCCTGCAAAATGTCAATGGTTTACATATTTTGATAGGGCTTCATCACAAAACGTGAACCAACACATTAGTTTTCAAGTGTTTTTTGCCGCCATAATGGAAACAATCGTGGAAATTTGTTGAAAACCATGTCTAGAATACACGTTATCGTTCGTGAGCATTGTGGAGGTTTAAATAGTCCTTTCTGACTAAAGTTTATAGGCGAGACATGACGACTGTTGGACGACGTCAGGCTACGAGAAGAATTAATCCGGGGCTCTCAAATCCAAAATACATGAAAGACTAGACAAAATGCAGAAAATGACGTCCTGGTCAAACTTTTTGATGTGTAAAAACCAGACTTAATTCGACCATAAAGTAGAGCCACAGATAACAGATTTCCACGATGATTTAAATTAAGGCGAAAAAGGCCACGCAGAACAAAGTCTTGAACGGAGAAAAATGTTTAAATACATCACGTCAAGACGATTGATAAAACAGTAGCACACTCAAACGCTTAGACATCCGTACTGGGTAATCTCTCTATAGACCCCTGGGCACAGAGATCACTACACTTAAATTCATTACTTATTTGCTACTCACTGTACTAGAATTTTTTTTGAGAAGCCCGACTATAGTTGGACACAATGATCATAGGTGGATTTAGGGGGGGGGGGGGGCAGGGGNGCGGAAGCAAAGGACAGCGTTAGGAAATATGGGGTACACACTAACTAGGAACGGCGCGGACGAAGGGGGGAGGGGTTAAGCCGCTCACGCCCGGGGTGCGGCGGAATCACTATGTCGCCGTTTTTTGGTTTTTTTTGTCCTCCGATAGATTTGGGAACACCAGGGGTCACAACGCTGGCCCCCGCAACTTTCGAGGCGCGTGTGTATACGATCGCGCTTTGCCCAATTCTTCGAGGCAACATATGTTGGCCCCCCCTTATGTTATCCTAGGTCCGCCACTGAGTGCCGATAGCTCATTGTTTGACCTAAAACCTTTCATGCAAAGGTAGAGTTCAATAACGCTGGGACCTCACTAAAAAGCAAGACTTCGCGAGATTAGATATTGTCATGTATTTTAAATTAGAACACCCTGGCGATTTTGGCTAGATTTTAGCAAGGTCCTAGCGTAAGTCCTAGCTTTACTAAAACTTAAATATGGCGCGGCGAATATATACATGTAGGGACCACGACCACGTATTCGGAATAGAATTTCGTTGAGTACAGGCTACAAAGATTTCAAAAAAGTATCCGGGTCATATAAAAACCCAAACTCTTGAGTACAAGGGGTGCGGTGGTCCCGCCCGTGGCGTCCCATAGGGTATCACACCGCATGGAACTAGCCAGCCAGCTAACTGTATGAAGAATATCGTCAAACTATATTAGTACACAGCTTTGTACCAAGGCTACCCGATTGAACGAGAACCTGGGCTTTCAATTAACACTTCTCCGAATCCCGGACCGAACTAGGGCAAAACTGAAATTACTTAAAAATTTTTAACGCTGATAACAGTAACATTGCCCGTGCACACGGCGCTAAAGTGACTGCTACGGTTAGTCGGTTCAAGCGTTGATTTCCACTGAGGTATGCATTCTGCAATTCAGTGCCCCTGTGGCATGAATCACGCTTTGATTCTGAGCATTACGAAAATTGTCCTATCTACTGGCTGAGTCTTTTCTGCTTAGCGAAGGCATGGAATTAGTCTGGAGTCCGGAAGTATCATGGCAGTGGTGTTATGATGAGCAGAACAGGCAACACACACGACACGTGTTTCATTGATCGAAGTCGTGCTCCTAGTCCCAAGTGTTACTGATACAGTACGGGTCTGATCAGTATTTGAGCTGTCAAAAATTATGTTTGTTGGCGCGCCAAGCATGAAATTTGAATACATTGCTGAATAGGCCTCACTTCCTCAGACTAATTTAATACCGTAATTTACCAACCATGCAAATGAATGTGTCAGCAAACTCTCAGTTGAAACTCAGACCACTGGGGTTGAAATGGACTAAGAATTAGCTTGAACATTATTCTTGATAAAATTTTATTAAAAATCATTTATCGTACTCGAGAGAGGGATTTTGAAAATTATTTATCATGATCATTGTTTGTTCAACAAATTTTGTCAGTTGAAGACCTTTTGTAAAATATTTGAACGATGCGGCTATCAAACTTTTAAGAAGTCATTTGTCCTTCTCATTGCTTTAGTTTTGTTTTGGTTAAATGAACAACACAAACCATGTTGTTTACAGACAACGCTCGCAGATAAGCAAGATCTTATTGCATTTGTTCGGTTCATGGAAGATGTTCACTAACATTCCTGTATTCCACCAGCTCGACCGCCTGCTGAGTGCATTCAACCTATCGACATACGCTGGGAAGACGGTTTCTTCGCCATCTGAGAACCGTCATCCTGAGGAGTCTGAGCCATACTCACCACCTGCGTGGAGACGCATGTCACCTGTGCCCAAGAAGAGGCACATCACGCCATTTAATGAGCGATGCCTACTGGTGAGCATTGTCTGTCTTTGATTTGTAGATTCCATTAAGAATACAGTGAAATTTTACCAATTTAAAAAACAATATGTCTGGCGAGTGAATTTTAATTTTTTTTATTTGTTTGAACTTAAAAGATAGGTAGGCACCAAGTCAATGCTTTTCATTTTTAAGAGCTATGAAATAGTTTTAACCATCGGACATTATAGCCTTTGACAATTAATGAACAAAGATCAATTTTAGCAATTTACTTTCATTCAAAGTTGGTGACAATTTAACCATATGTTGACGCAGATGCTCTCTATTGTGCACCTTTATGCTCACAGCGGGCTTAGATCCAAAATAATATTTTTTGTGAGTGGGTTGCATAATGGCTCATGCGCCTAAGTTTCACACGTAAGCCCAAGTTGTGTCCCCTGCATAGGCCCATACATTTGATTAATTTGTTTATAGGTACACTTTTTTGACTTAATGCTGTGCATCCAAATGGCATTTTTACTTTTTCCTCTGTATCTTTTGTTTTTTAATACCATATTGCCACGCCTTTAATCCCATTGGTCTACTTTGGAAATAATGCCTTTTTTCGCATCTTTTTTGTACCCAAGTGACATCCGCTCCTGCTGTAAAGAAGACATACGTGGCGCCTCCTATAGTTACAGTTTTTTTTTGGTGCACGGCTTGATCTCACAAGCCCCTTGCAGGAACTTTGTTAAATGTGGCAAGTGTATGTACTATTTCTATGAAAGTGACAACAGATGGCAGGGATATTCCTGGACTTAGCCTTTGTGACATTAGCGCATAAAAGATATTTTGTATTGTGAGAGTGACCTGTCTCGTTTAACTATCATTTTATTTGAGAAACCCAACTTGAATTCTCAGGGGACTGGTCTCAGATAAATTTTGAAGTTAATGTTGTAGCGTTATTTTATTTTGCCAAACTCGTCTCCTCAGCTTTTGTAAGTTACAATGCGCACTTGAATATTGTTTATCGCATCTTTTACACAATTTTTTCCTGTTGGTCAATGTACTCCTAGGTACTGCAATATATATTTACTAATATTTTTACTGTGTGTCCTCAGTTTTACCATTCCCCTGGACTGTTAAAACCAAGAAATTTACGTCGCGGTCTGAAAGAGGTTTTTCAAATATTGTCGGAGACATAAAAGCATCCGTTTATGAAGAGTTAATGCAGGAAGACAATGCTAGTTTGGAAAAATTCAAGAAAATTATGTAAAAGGCAACACAATTCTTTTTTGGGTTAGAAAAATGAAACTTTGTTAATAATACAACAATAACTAGGACGATAAAGCCTTCTGGTGAAACTTTGATGAATCAAAAAGAAATTGAAAAGTCTTACGAAAAAGTATCTTCTAGAGAAAATGTATGTTGAATTGAGAATATCAGAGATATTGTAGAAATTGAGAATATCAATGATACTGTAGAAATTGAGAATATCAGTGATATTGTAGAAATTGAGAATATTAGTGATATTGTAGAAATTGAGAATATCAGTGATATTGTAGAAATGGACGATGGCCCAGTGTTGCGACAAGACAACGAGATCACGTGGTACAATTAAACGAACCTGAGAATCCAAACAATATGATAATGAGGACGAAGCAGTATAGCTTACATAAAATAATTTAATACTTAAATGATATTTATATGCGCTAACCGCGAAGCGATATTGAAGCTAGTTTAAATAGTGAAACAACACGTGAGGGTGAGATAAAAGGACATATATATTATGACAAACTAAACTACTACAGATATGGATAATTACAAAAGTTATACACTTGTTGAGCTGTAAAGGTGGGTGACATTCTGCCACAGACGCAGCAGAAGGATGCATCTGCCCACCTTTTGGTTTTGCAAGATCAATGACCGAATGGAATTTGTGTTCGCAAACTTCTGTTTTTTGTTCTTCAAATATTATTAGAATCAGAATTGTCCGCAGAATTTTGGCAACTAATAACTTTTTAATCTGATTGGTAGTTCTCCAACTGACCAATGTACCATTTATAGGAATGAACCTGAAAGTTAAGAACATTTGTTTTGGGATTGCATTTTTGTTATAAGTCTTTTTGGGGAAGAATAGATGAATATTATATTAATTTGCTGCAAAAATGTGGAATCCGATATGTCTGTTATATTTGGTAAAACTGGAGAAGCGAATGAACTGTTGAATATTCTCATTCTTTTAGCCAAAAAGCGAAATACATTGAAAGTTGAACCTCGGGTAAAAGAATGGGAAATTTATTTCACTTCCAAGAGTTTGATGAATGTTTATGAAACTTTACTATCATATCATTGTCCGAAATTCCAAGAGACTTTCCCAAACTGGAAACTTTTTACCACACATGTTTGGGACTCAGAGTACTACGCTGTTTGAAAATTATGATTTAACCAAACATTGCTTAATTGCTGTTACTCGCTGATATTCCCTAAAAGTTCCTGGAAAAATGCTGAAAGCATGTTTTTTAGGTTTTCATTTCTGTTTCAGGGATTCAGAGAAATTCATTAGGATGGAATGTTACAACTCCAAGTACAATACTCTTGTGATTGAAGAATATCCACCGATAGAGGATGACCTGACCTTCAACCTATCGACCTCATCATTGAGAATCCCTCGCTTACCTTTCCGAAACAACTGATAGCTAGTAAGTGAAATTTGCAGTTGATTCCGAGATCTAATTTTGTTCTACAGCATCCATAACCTTTGAGTTTATGTGACAATTCAAAGCTAATGACTGCTCTGCATGTTTATCTTGAAATTTAACTGGAGCAAGGTAATTGCATGAACTCTAGGATTATTTTCCGACCTTATAACACCGACTTCCTTATTGGTTGCATTTTAAACTACATATCGTTAGAAGACTTAGTATTTAACACTGTGAAGGCTAAGTTTTCGGAATGTAGTGATTTAGATGGTTAAAATATAGTGGGGTTAAAATTTGAACAATTTGATCATTATACACTAATGGTGGTTAAAAAATACCAAAAACTCAGCGGCCAACACGGGATGAAGACATCATTCTATATTACCGTCATGCACTCTATAGTTCAAAGATGAATGGATTGTACTAAAAAAGTTTATTAACACACTGTCAACCTCAGCCCGGTCCTCTCAGATTAGCACTTTCTCGATACAATTCTTATCATTTCTCTTCATATCAAGTGCTAATTTCCTATATAGCATCATTTCACTTTCAAATTGGAAAACTTGGTCCAACTGAAAATTCCCACACAAACGGCCAATGAGCATTCAGAAGTTCTCAATGAATTCTTTCTGTAACTTGCAATTTAAATTGTCATTCAATGGTCACAAAATGTTCACGTAAGTCAAATCAATTGTCACTAAAGAAGTAACTATGCCTGGAATTCCCACCAGCAACTGAATAAAGTAAACTTATTCAGCTCTCCGTGGATTCTAATTTGTTTTTCCTACTTTCTGTTCCATAAGGGAATTGGTTGCCTTCCGATGGACATCATCTCTGAACCCTCCATAGAGTACTTCCCACCCCTGGAACCATAGGATCATTCTGTCTGTAAGTCATTTATGACGTAATATAGGTCAAACCCCTAGTGTTTGAGGATTGAAGAAAACCCACACTCCTTCACACGTTTGCTGATAACATCGAAGAGAATTACTTCCTGCTTTCTCTCGCATACTAGAAACCTTTCCATAATATGTCATTTGGAGCTCCGCCCACGGGTTAATCAGTATTAATCAACCTCAGTTTTTTTGACAAGATTCTCATAAAAATCCGATTGTTAACTGCCACATAGATCATAAGCATGCAAGACATGGTTTTTCAGGATTGGGTTCTTTCATTTATTGCAGAAACATTGTAGCTTGAATGGAAAAAAATGTGTAACTTAACAGAACAACACGTTAATTTGCTGGTCACTCAGCTTCAGTTGAGTTTATCACTGTCTGATGATAATCATATCTACCCATGGTAAAAATGCGGGCATCATATTAAGCTTGTTACCATGAAAAGGAGACGAATGTCATTTGTTATGATGTAATACAAAGACGAAGTGAAGGGATTGAGTAGTAACAAAGTCATTTTTTATTTTTTCCGATGGGATGTGTTCTAGCAACTCACATTGTTCTGTGCGTGTGTAAAAATGAGCAAATTGTACAAAGGGATGTTGAATGTAACCATGCCAGAAATTGAACTTTGACACTTGGCTTACCTCAAAATCCAACTGCTGCCTGTGGTTTGGTAATTGGCTCAATTATGTTGCACACCCAGCGGAATGAACGAGGAACATTGGGTGGCAACTATACAATTGTGTCAGGTTGTAAAACTTGTATTTCTTGTACAGGTTTCAAAAATATAAAATCCTGCTCGTGTACTTTTTATGGACTTTTTCCTGTTTAAAAGCTTTCAAAACGCAAACTTAAAATACTAATGCCACACCCAATGTGGTTATGATGGGTCTGATTTTCTAGATAACGGTAACATCAGCAGCCCAAGGCAATGTTATTAACTGCTGCAGCATGGTGTCATTGATCAATGCCAAGGTGCGAAAACCGGTCGAGTTTGCCATTCTTGACCAGTGAGGGTGTCAAAATGTCTAAATCTCCACTATTATAACTCACGTGTGGCTTAGCATCCACTTCTAATATATGTAAGTGGGACGTACTCAAGGGTGTTCTCAGTCAAACAAGAGTCCCGCAAAAGCTAAGTTTCCAAAATGTATGTGTCACGTCAATTCATTTTTCAGTTATTCGTGCTGGAAAAGACACAATAAAGAAATTATGAAATGGTTTTCTATTTTTTTATGCCATCACAGTTATAGTACTTACATGANCACCGCCTGTCATTGACGATGACGCCGCCTGTCATCGACCATCAGCCAATCGACTGCATGCATTAATGAACATGACATCTACGCTTGCCCTCGTCGACTAGTGGCGTATTGACTACACCAAAGAATGACACCTGCCTGCCATCAACTGTGCATAGTAAAGATGAACTGAAGTTCAGGGAGTTCTTTTACACCTTTAGTGCTAATCATACTTAGAAGGTTTCACAGGCAAGTTTGGCCGAATGCCAACTGCCCAAATTTACAAATTTTGACATTTGAATGTTTACACTTTGCGTATATGTCCACATTTAATTTCTACACCTGCATGAGACTTTCATAAAAGTGTGTCTTTGGGAGTCCCAGTTTGCCAAAAATTTTAGCTCCAAAAATAGTTATTTTGGTAACTCGTAATTTCATGTAAATCCATTTCACGGTTCACGACAACCACCCGAAGTAGTTTGGCAGATGGGCGAGGAATTCATGGTCATAACCGCTAATTCTGTCATCATGTTGGGGAATTCCAGGTCGTTCTGGTTGATCACTGTGCTGTGTACTGTGCTGTCCGCATATCAACTGTGCATGTATCGGCGACTGTCCATACATCGAAGATTGCCGTTTAATCTCTGAGTATCGGCTGTTCGTGTGTTGATGCCTCGGGTCAACTGGTCGCATATCAACCATCCACTTCCCGAGGAATGTACATACATTGAAGATCGCCATCTGCTGTCTACATATCGAACATTCACGTATCAAAGGAGCATCCAGATATCGAGGATTGGTATCTTCTGTCCACAAACTGATTGTTCACGCATCAATGTCTGCCATCGGCTGTTCACATATCGATTGTCCTCACACTGAGTAGCATCCTACATCACGGATTGCCATCTGCTGTTTGCGTGTCAACCATTCACACATAGAGGAACGTCCACATATCCAGGATTGCCATCGACTGTTTGTGTATCGGCTACCCACACATTGTGGAACTTCCAGACATTCGAGGATTGCCCTCTTCTGTCCGTATGTTGACCATCCACATATCGAGAACTGTTCATGTATCAAAGATTGCCATCTTCTGTGCACACGTCAACCATCCACACACTGAGAAATGTTCACTTATCAAGGATGACCTTCTACTGTCTACAAACCACCTGTTCACGCAACGATGTCTACCATCAGCCATTAGCATTTCGATCTTCTTCACATCAAGGAATGTTCACACATCTAGGATCTTCATCTCCCATCCTCCTGCTGACCATGTTTCCGTTGATGCTTGCCCTTGATTGTATGCATCTTGACTGTCCCCCCACCGGGATAGTCAATATGCATATGGTCAATGGACTGTATGTATAATGACTGTCCCGGTGGGGGGACAGTCATTATGCATACGGTGGATGGCAGGCATCACTGGACACATGATCGGTAGGTGAATGGTAGTTGACGATTCTAGCTGTGTGAATGTTCCACGATGTGTGGAAGGTTGTCATGCGGATGGCCGATGGTAGATGTTGTTGTGGGAACAGTTGTTTTGTGGCCGGTAGATGGTGAACCTTGATGAGTGGATGTTTATCGGTGTGAAGGTGGTTGATATGTGTACGAAAGATGGCGATCCTTGATGCATAGACATTTCTTGGTATGAGGAAGGTTGACATATAGATAGTAGATGGTAATGCTTGAATGAATGGATGTTCCATGATATGTGGGCTGTCGATATGCGAACAGTTGAAGGTAATCTTGGATATTGGATGTTCCACTATGCGTGGATGGTTGACATGCGTACAGCAGATGAAAATCCTTGATGCTAGGATGTTTCTTGGTGTTTGGAGGGTCGTCATGCGAACAGTTTATGACAGCCATTGATGTGCAAACAGTCGGTTTGTGGACAGAAGATGACGACCCTCGATGTGTGGATGCAGGCCTTGATATGTGAATGATCGGTATGTAGATGTTAGATGGTGAACTTTGATGCATGGATGTTCCTCGATGTGTGAATGGTTGACATGCGAACAGTTGATATCAGGTGTCGATGTTCGAACAGTTTTTATTTGGAGATTAGACGGAAGGCTTTGATGTATGGACACTCTTTGATGCCTGTACAGTTGATATAGGGATTCCATAATACACTGCAAAGGGATCAGATGAATTGATCGAGAATTCACCAATAAGATGGCCGAATTAGCTCTAAGTGAACAGAACTTCCTGCTGATTCAGTCTCAGTACTTCTGCTGGCTACGTCGTAAACTATTAATATGTTTAACATCCAAGTATCGAAAAATATCCGAACTATTGTTTGTGCGTTAATGGTCGTGCACTATGATTGTTTGAAAAAAGGATGAGGTCACTGGCAATTTGACAGTTTGGGTTAACAGCCATCCCCGATAATCTCAAAAATTCTGCTTAGGCATTGATGCGCGGCTTAACTTGCATGTCACCGTGATGGGCACTTATCTTGTAGTTAATTGGAGATTATCAGATGTACCTTTCAGCATGATGCCCTGTGGTAGTGTCGTCTGCTTACCATCCGTGTAACCTGGATCACCATCTGCAGACCTTCACCTATACTGATGCAAGTGTTTGTGAGTTTCAAGACCGTGAGTTGTGTTATGATAATGCTGTTACTGTATAAAAAGATCTAAAGGTGTTCAGGGACACCAATCCCTAGTTTCAGCCATTCACTCTAGTAAAGAGGATGATGGGATTGCAGATGGCTATATCTACCGTCAACAATCTGACTTCCAGCATCAGCACATATGATTGACAGCTATCGATGGGCAAGGTAATATGAATGTATGAGGACATGTTTAGGATGAGTGACAATATGCCGAGGCATGAATGTGATGATGACGACAACGATGTACGTGAGTGTGTGCATTATGATTTTTTTGCATTACAGGATGTCAATCAAGTTAAATAGGTAAAGTCTTCCTCGTGAAAGTGGTAAAACATTCCTGTCCAGTTTTTTCACGACAGGATGTCCATCAAGTTAAAGGGGTAAAATCTTCCCCCATGAAAAGCTGAAACTTTCGTAGAGTTTTCTCAACAGAGGATGTTACTTGAGTGGAGATTATTGTCATTGCTACTGAACTAAAGAAACAGCGGAGCATTAAATTCATACTTGCTAACTGGGTAAAGTCTTGCCTTATGGCTTGATGACAATTCTTTAAGTGTCAGTAGTTAACGAATCCGTAACATGTGACGAATTAATGGTGAAATGGTACGAGACTGAAGAATCCATGATATGCTGTGACTAAATTGAAACCTTTGAGTGACAAAGCTAATTGTTAAAAACAAATGAACCCAAAACATGCGAAAGTTAATGAACCAGAGAGTGCAAGTTAATGACAAAAATCTGCAAAAGAGTAAATCAAACGAAACTATGAAATATGAAAAATTGATGGACCAATGAAATGGGAAACTTTAATGAATTCGTAAAATATCGCAAGGCCTAGAACGTGTAACGAACCAAACTGAACTTATAAAATGAGAGGGTGACATATTAAGATGTGCTTGTCAAAACCCACTTGAAAAAGCACGAACCTGTAAAATGTTGAGTGTGATGAATAAAATGGGAGAAACAATTGAATCCACAGAATGTGAGAATTTATGAATGAACGAAATGCTACTCAAACAAACCTGTGGTTGCCCAAATTAAACACAAGCGATAAATCTGTAAAATGCTATGACTAAATAAAACCACTGAGAGCAATGAAGGAAAATGTGAAAAACAAATGGAGGAAATACCAGGGTATATTCACACACTGTAAATAAGTCAAGTCTGGACTGTTGCAAGAGTAAAGGTACTAAATTCTTTGCCATCAATATGTTTCCAGGTAAAAGAGAAATTCCTTACCCCAAGGAAATTCGAGGAGATGAAAGCAAACAAAGTGGGCTGGAACAGCGACTAGTTCATGAATTTGTAAAATCTGAAAAATTAATGAAGTGTAAAGTGCAAAAAACAGGATGATCTTGTAATGAAATGAGAAAATTAAGAAAACCACAATAGACATTGAAAAATTTACAAAATGTGTATAAAATGATCGCTAAAAAACAAAAAGTAAAGTACAGTAAAGTATATCTGGAATACAGGAGAATAATAACTCGGTGAGAGAAAGCTTATGCATATGGTAGACAGTGCTTGATGAGATCCATTGTCGACATGCCAAATTTAGGTAAATACTATCAAGGAAAGCAGGAGATACAACACAGATAATCAATAAAAGGAACAGGACTCCTTGGAAAATCTCAAGAACTGAAAGTCTACGAAAAACAATTGGCAAAATTCAGATGGTACTTTATGCAACCTTATTCATACACCAAATTTCAAAAAAATCCCATGTTTACGTAATGCAGCAAACTGAGAAATAGATATCACTGCACCATCTCGCGTCACTCAAACAATAGGCGTTGAGCTATTACAGAAACCTGGAGTGTGAATTTCATGTCGATCTAGTAGGTGAAAAATGTGACCTGTAGCACGAGTGTCATACAGACATAGGTGCAGAAAGGAATTGGTTAATAGCAGAGCAGTCATCTGAATATTGAGTATTTCAATAACATTAAGTTGAATTAAAACTAATGCTTCAACGCATATATCACTTCATGAGGTCCAGCCATCTGCCTAACTTCAGAAAAATACAGCAATGCCACATCTTGGCAATGTGAAATATCGAAAAACAGCCATCACATGCCATCTTGAATTCCAACCAAAAACAGTTGAGCTTGAGCTATGAACAAGATGCATGTCAACTGGATAAGAAATTCGACCTGTTGCACGATGGTAGTATGATGGAGCAACACTAAGGCTTTGTCAATAAAAGAACAATCATCTAAAGAGAAGAGCAAATTTGAGTGAGAAGCATAAGATGCAGTGCTTGACAAAATTGTTTACATATTAATCATTTTGAGAAAGATTCATCGCGGGATGCCAGCATGAAAAGTCATTCAACTGGACAGCTGTACCCGAAAAATCCTGAATAACGCGAGATCTGTTGTTGCAAAAACTGGATAGACTATTTATGATAGTCTGCTCTTGAAGAGAGTCATCCACATTTACCAACTTTCAAAGAAATCTCCCATTGATGATGGAGCTGTAGCTTCACCAATCAAAATATCCAAAACAATTGGCCTTTAACTTTGAATGAGACAGTTGTGTGTAACTACGTGTTGAGTGGATTAAAAATGCTGTCTATCATGTAAACAAAGATAAGAAGGTACTCATCCTCACTTTAATATGTTTGACTAGAGACATCTAATTTATGTTTGGCATATGTGTCGTAATGAACATAGACCATGCGTCAGGGAAGGTCTGTTATCAGAAATAAATAGGATAGATGGATTTGGGAAAATGTCATTTATTATGATGCAACAGTGAAAATAATGCAAAATACAGTCTCTGAAAAGAAGGGCATAAAAAATAATAAACAAGAGATGTTTGGGACAGTGCAGGCTCATCTGAGACTAATAGGTTTTTAAGGTGCTGCTCTGAATGGATTTGCCTTGTGTTATCAACGTTCGGGGTGCCGAAGTGTAGTACATTTCTATACATACATTTTAACATGTAGCAGAGAAGTGTAATAAACCAATAGAACTTGCAAGTCTGTTTTTGACTTGCAAAACCAGCTATTTGAGAGATCTGGCAATCATTTCAAGGCTATTGTGTGTGAGTTGAATTTTTCGAGACCACTGAAAAGTTTGCGAAACCAATGCTGAAAAAGTGAACTACACCATTGAACTTAGACGTGGAATGAAGGCATCGAAATAGCCTTCACTTGGAACCGAATCATAAACTGAGAATCTAGTATACTACGTTCGAACAGTATGTAACATTAACTTTCAACTTGCATAAAGGTTCTTATGGATGAGTACTGTGCGAATTCAAGGCAGATACGGATCGTATCATTGAGACAATCATTTCTAGCTGTTCAGAAGCAGTAAAAATGAAACTGACTGAAACTGAGTAATCTCAACTGAGACTTGACTGTGGACAAAACTACAGCACATACTGCCTAATGTCTTCTCAAGTTTGTAGTATGGACGAGTTGCTGTTCAAACAAATTGTAAGACTGCGTAGACATCAGTCCCACCCATGTATACAGTGCCACATCCCCAAGTTGTGATAATGAAAATCACCAGGCAAGAACTTTGCAAAAACCAAACCATGAACTGATGAGTTTATACCTGTCATATTTGAGTGCGCGTGATGCGAAGGTTGTCGAGATGGGTAATAAAAAGTGCAGCACTTGGGTAAGAGAAACCACCGAAAAAGGGGGTAGTAATGGGTGGGAAAAAATGAAGAGAGATTAAACTCAAATGCAAGTGCTGCTAATGCGAAGGAATGACAGGAAACATATGGTTACTGAGAACAAAAGGCACGTGATAATCATCAACCTATAGGTGCCAGAAGCGACCAAACTCGAGGCACAAGACAGAAACAACCAATAGTGAGCCTGGGAAAGAAATGTCCTAGTGCGCTGTGTGTGTGCAAAAGAGCCATATGCGAATCTACACTAACGATTAATGGACCAGTCCGGAAGCAGGAAAAAGGGGTTCATATTCTCACATTAATATGTTTAACGAGTGAAACAGTATTTACATTCGAAGTATGTCTCGAAAATAAAAGGTGTGTCGCAAGCTGTTTCCAGAGATAAAAGGAGACCTGATATAAAAATTGTAAAATTATGGAATTCATTGTCACTGACAAGTAATTTACCATGTGTTGCGTTTGTGAGAAAAGTAAATTGTGATTCTTTGTTGAATTGCGCCAAACACCATTGTATAATATGTTGGTGCAACAAAATAGGGACTTGACCACTGCTTGTCACAATGAACTTATACCCCCAAAGAATGTAGTAAAATTTGAATGGTAAAAGGCATTATTAATTGAACAAAACAATGCATCAAGTTAATGGAGTTTTGTGAAATGCAATAATTGAATGTGTCTGTAGAGTGTCATTAAATAAACAGAGAAATAAATGACCTGTAAAATACTAATATAATTGAATTCATGAAATTGAGGGAAATAAAATTCTGCAATCTCATTGATAAACAAGCGTTTCAAGTGGTAAAGAATCCATGAAATGCATCAAGTAAATGGCGTCTTGAGCTACAACAAGATAATGAAACTGAAATTACATGAATTAATGAACTCTCAAATGTGTAAGTTGCAGCTATCGAAGGAATGTATTTAATGATAAATCATTAAAAGTTGAGAAATTATTGGTTTGTTAAAAGCAGTCTTGGAGTACGGAACAAATTAATAATCCCTCAAAATATCACAATCATTAAGCTGTTGTAGTATGACAGAACCCGTAAAATGAACTCAATATAGTGTGAAGAAGCAAAATTCTAACTATAAGTGAATCTATAAAATGTAAAAAACAAGTGACCCACAAAAGACGAGTTAATAAACAAGTACAACATGAGGGTAACCGTAAACGTGAGGGTAACCAAAGTCTCGGAAATTTAAATCGTAAGATGCATCATGGAGTGAAGAAGTAGTGCATCAATTTCCGTGAAGTACGACAATTTAATGACTCTGTAGACTGTCATGAAATGAACAGAGAAATAAATAACCTGTAAAATTTCAAAAATAAGGAACTGGAACTTTGGAATTAATGAACCCCTAATCTGTCGGGGATAAAGAAACATTTCATGTGAAAAATGACCCATGATATGCAACAAATCAATAGGGACCTGAGGTACTGCCAAGTGAATGAAATTGTGAAATTTCTTTGAATTAATGAATCTTCAAAATGTGTTGAATGAACAAATCTGTGATCAGTAATCGAATAATCCCTGTTTAGAATGGAACTATCAAGGGAATGTTGATATAATTGGAAGCTTTGAAGAGTCATGATGAATTGACAAACCTTTAAAAGATAAGAAATTGTTGTTTCTGTGTAATGCAGGGAATTAAGGATTGGTGAAACAGTGCAATAGTATCTGGTGAATTGATGAATTTAAACCACCACAAATCAACAATAACACAGGTATAGCATAATAATAGATCCTGTAAAATAAACAAAAGCGTTGAGTGCGAGGAAGCAAAATGCTAAAAATAAATGAAACGTTAGTATAAAATGCGAAAACCAGTGGGCCCTTGAAGTATCATGATTTAATGTAAAGGCATGGTAATCAAAGTCCTACAGTGTTGCTAGTCAAATATGTCATGCCAATGCTAAATGTTAATGGAAATAAAATAGAGACAACTGATTGAACCCATCAAATGCATTGAATTACTGAATTCTTAAAATTTGTGAAATGAACAATTTAGAGCAAAGTAACAAATTAATACTGCCAGAAAATGTTACATTGAAAGTAAATCGAAATTGGATTAAATAAACGTGAAAAAAGGAAAGTAGGGATGGTGAATGAGCAGGTGACAACAAACTGAATAGCAAATTGAATTTAAATTCAGCTCAAGGAAACACGTTGATAAAACGTGGCTATCAAAACCATAGCCTTCTTTACATCAGTATTCTTTCAAGGAACTGACAGACACAGCCTGGCTTAAACTAAAGTTCATTCACCGTCCTGAGGCTTAAGGGCAATGCAGCATATTTTTCTGCGAGAAGTCATCTGCTAGCATTTGATTTGGTTTACAGTTATTTTATGCTGCATCGAGTGGTGGTTCCTTTTTTCACAAATTGTAAAATTATGGAACTCTTTGTTGTCGCAGACAATTATCATTGTGTCTCCATTATGTGAGTAAAGCAACTTGCGTTTCTCGGTTGGATTGGGTCATACACCAGTGTATAACATGCTGAAACAACACAATGTGTGATTTTGTGTACACCACAAGTTATAAGAGAGATCTTAAATGTTAAGCGAATGAAAAATAGAGACAGCTCATTGAACCCATCAAATTCATTGAATTACTGAATTCTGAAAACTTCTGAAATAAACAATTAAGTGCAAAGTCAAAAATTAATACAGCCAGAATATGGTACATTGAAGGTAAATTAAGTAAATCGAAAGTGCAAAATAAACCTGTGAAAAAAGGAAAGTAGGGATGGTGAATGACCAGGTGACAAAAAATGAATAGCAAATTGACTTTAAATTCAGCCCAAGGAAACATGTTCATCAAACATGGCTATCAAAACCATCACCATCTTTACATCAGTATTCTTCAAAGGAACTGACAGACACAGCTCTGGTTAAAACTAAAGTTCATTCACTATCCTGAGGCTTAAGGGCAATGCAGCATTTTTTTCAATACTCTGTTGGGAGAAGTCATCTGCTAGCATTTGGTTGGGTTTACAATTATTTTAGGCTGCATCAAGTGGTGGTTCCTTTTTTCACAAATTGTAAATTTATGGAATTCATTGTTATCACTAACAACAAGCAACTTGTGTTTCTTGGTTGGATTGTGCAATACACCAATGTTTAACATGCTGAAACAACAGAATTTGTGATTTGATTTTGTGTTCACCACAAGTTATAAGAGTGATCTTAACAAACCAAAGAATGTAGTGAAATTAGAAAGGAGTAATGCTTCATGAATTAAACAAATAAGTGCATTGAATTAATGGAGCTGTGTGAAATGGCACAAAGGAATGAATTGAACAAATAGGACAATGGAATGACTCTGTAGTGTCATTAAGTGAACATCAAAATAAAAGACCTGTAAAATACTAAAAATTACTGAACTCACGAAATTTGATGGTTTGTTGATCTCTCATGGATACAGAAGCATTTGAAGTGGTAATTAAAGGCATGAAATGCACAGACTAAAAGGTTTCTCGAAGTTTGACAAGTGAGTGAAATTGTGTAATTCAATGACTTAATGAATCTTCAAATACTGCAATAAATTGATCCCTGTGTAGAACACACATATCAAAGGAATCCTTTTAATGATGTAATTGGAAACCGGCAATGTTATAAGGAATCGTGAAATGTGGTGAATTGACAAACCATTAAAAGGAGAGAAAATATTGCTTGTGTGAAAAGCAATGCAGTAATCACTGCATGGATTTGTGGAACAGAACAAACTAATGGTACAATGATGTCTTAAGAGCCTTTCATACTAACGTCAACGCGTCGATGGTTTGGGGAGTTGCGGTCAGTATGAACGCTTAAGTGTATCTGTAAAATGTAAAAAACAAGTGACCCACGAAAGACAAGGTAATAAACAAGTACAACATGAGGGTAACTGTAAACGTGAGGATAAGCAAAGTCTCAGAAATTTAAATCGTAGGATGCATCATGGAGTGAAGAAGTAGTGCATCAAATTCCGTGAAGTACGACAATTGAATGACTCTGTAGAGTGTCATGAAATGAACAGAGAAATAAATAACCTGTAAAATTTCACAAATAAGGAACTGGAACTTGGGGGAATTAAACAACCCCTACTCTGTCGGGGATAAAGAAACATTTCATGTGGTAAAGGACCCATGATATGCAACAAATCAATAGTGCCAAGTGAATGAAATTGTGAACTTTCTTTGAATTAATGAATCTTCAAAATGTGTTGAATGAACATATATATGATCGGTAATCGAATAATCCGTGTGTAGAATGGAACTATCAAGGGAATATAAAAATGCTAAAAATAAATGAAATGTTAGTATAAAATGCGAAAACCAGTGGGCCCTTGAAGTATCATGATTTAATGTAAAGGCATGGTAATCAAAGTCCTACAGTGTTGCTAGTCAAATATGTCATGCCAATGCTAAATGTTATTGGAAATAAAAATAGAGACAACTGAATGAACCCATCAAATGCATTGAATTACTGAATTCTTAAAATTTGTGAAATAAACAATTTAGAGCAAAGTAACAAATTAATACTGCCAGAAAATGTTACATTGAAAGTAAATCAAAATTGGATTAAATAAACATGTGAAAAAAGGAAAGTAGGGATGGTGAATGAGCAGGTGACAACAAATTGAATAGGAAATTGACATTAAATTCAGTTGAAGGAAACACGTTGATCAAACGTGGCTATCAAAAACCATAGCCTTCTTTACATCAGTATTCTTTCAAGGAACTGACAGACACAGCTCTGGCTAAAACTAAAGTTCATTCACTGTCCTGAGGCTTAAGGGCAATGCAGCATTTTTTTCTGCGAGAAGTCATCTGCTAGCATTTGATTCGGTTTACATTTATTTTATGCTGCATCGAATGGTGGTTCCTTTTTTCACAAACTATAAAATTATGGAATTCTTTGTTGTCGCTGACAATTATCATTGTGTCTCCATTATGTGAGTGAAGCAAGTTGCGTTTCTTGGTTGGATTGAGTCATACACCAGTGTATAACATGCTGAAACAACACAATGTGTGATTTTGTGTACACAACAAGTTATAAGAGAAATCTTAAATGTTAAGCGAATGAAAAATAGAGACAGCTCATTGAACCAATCAAATGCATTGAATTACTGAATTCTGAAAACTTCTAAAATTAACAATTAAGTGCAAAGTCAAAAATTAATACAGCCAGAACATAGTACATTGAAAGTAAATTAAATTAATCGAAAGTGCAAAATAAACATGTGAAAAAAGGAAAGTAGGGATGGTGAATGACCAGGTGACAAAAGATGAATAGCAAATTGACTTTAAATTCAGCCCAAGGAAACATGTTGACCAAACATGGCTATCAAAACTGTAGCCTTATTTACATCAGTATTCTTCAAAGGAACTGACAGACTCACCTGGGCCCGGTCTCCAATCTTTTTACTCGAAATGGAACTCGAAATTAGGTTTGGCATTTCT
Organism: Phoronis australis; assembly: GCA_002633005.1. Taxonomy (NCBI): domain Eukaryota; kingdom Metazoa; phylum Phoronida; family Phoronidae; genus Phoronis; species Phoronis australis. The sequence goes on from NMRA01000532.1 coordinate 54,170, forward strand.
ACACTACTTTTGGGCAAACTCAAGATAAGTGTCTATTATTCTATGCTCGAGTACACAATAACTTACGTAGATAATTTATTGACGTTAGTTCACATTTTGTAAACCCAATATTAAAGCAATTAAAGAAATTTCGAGTTTTTACTCGAGTTTGTAGGACGAATAAAAGGGTCTTCAAGGGCAAACTTGAACTAGGAACTCCTATGCATAAACTACTATATATTCGAGCACAATCCGACAACCAATTATCTTAAGTTTGCACAAAAGGAGCAGAGAAATTGCCAAAAATAGTTTCAAGTTCGTTTCGAGTACAAAGATTAGAGACCGGGCCCAGGTTAAAACTAAAGTTCATTCACTGTCCTGAGGCTTAAGGGCATGCAGCATTTTTTTTCAATACTCTATTGGGAGAAGTGATCTGCTAGCATTTGGTTGGGTTTACAATTATTTTATGCTGCATCAAGTGCTGGTTCCTTTTTTCACAAATTGTAAAATTATGGAATTCAGTGTTATCACTGACAATTGCCATTTTGTCTCCATTATATGAGGAAAGCAACTTGTGTTTCTTGGTTGGATTGTGCCATACACCAGACTGAGTGTATAACATGCTGAAACAGCACAATGTGTGATTTTGTGTACACCACAAGTTATAAGAGTGATCTTAACAAACCAAAGAATGTAATGAAATTAGAAAGGAGTAATGCTTCATGAATAGAACAAATAAGTGCATTGAATTAATGGAGCTGTGTGAAATGGCACAAAGGACCTCTGATTGGTCGATTCAATCGAGGCCTCTGATTGGTCGGTTGAATCGAGGCCTCTGATTGGTCGGTTCAATCGAGGCCTCTGATTGGTCGGTTGAATCGAGGCCTCTGATTGGTCGGTTGAATCGAGGCCTCTGATTGGTCGATTCAATCGAGGCCTCTGATTGGTCGGTTGAATCGAGGCCTCTGATTGGTCGGTTGAATCGAGGCCTCTGATTGGTCGATTCAATCGAGGCCTCTGATTGGTCGATTCAATCGAGGCCTCTGATTGGTCGATTCAATCGAGGCCTCTGATTGGTCGATTGAATCGAGGCCTCTGATTGGTCGATTGAATCGAGGCCTCTGATTGGTCGGTTGAATCGAGGCCTCTGATTGGTCGGTTGAATCGAGGCCTCTGATTGGTCGATTCAATCGAGGCCTGTGATTGGTCGATTCAATCGAGGCCTCTGATTGGTCGATTCAATCAAGGCCTCTGATTGGTCGATTGAATCGAGGCCTCTGATTGGTCGATTGAATCGAGGCCTCTGATTGGTCGGTTGAATCGAGGCCTCTGATTGGTCGATTCAATCACTTGTCAAACTTCAAGAATCCTTTTAGTCTGTGCATTTCATGCGTTTACTTACCACTTCAAATGTTTCTGTATTCATGACAGATCAACAAACCATCAAATTTCGTGAGTTCAGGAATTTTTAGTATTTTACAGTTCCTTTATTTTGATGTTCACTTAATGACACTACAGACTCATTCCATTGTCCCAGTTGGCACGACTCCATTAATTCAATTCACCTATTTGTTCAATTCATTCCTTTGTGCCATTTCACACAGCTCCATTAATTCAATGCACTTATTTGTTCTATTCATGAAGCATTACTCCTTTCTAATTTCACTACATTCTTTGGTTTGTTAAGATCACTCTTATAACTTTGCTCACATAATGGAGACACAATGGCAATTGTTAGTGATAACAATGAATTCCATAGTTTTACAATTGGTGAAAAAAAGAACCACCACTTGATGCAGCACAAAATAATTGTAAACCAAACCAAATGCTAGCAGATGACTTCTCCCAACAGAGTATTGAAAAAAATGCTGCATGCCCTTAAGCCTCAGGACAGTGAATGAACTTTAGTTTTAACCAGAGGTGTGTCTGTCAGTTCCTTTGAAGAATACTGATGTAAAGAAGGCTACAGTTTTGATAGCCATGTTTGATCAACATGTTTCCTTGGGCTGAATTTAAAGTCAATTTGCTATTCAATGTTTTGTCACCTGCTCATTCACCATCCCTACTTTCCTTTTTTCACATGTTTATTTAATACACTTTCGATTTACTTTCAATGTATTAATTTTTGACTTTGCACTTAATTGTTTATTTCAGAAGTTTTCAGAATTCAGTAATTCAATGGATTTTATGCATTCAATGAGCTGTCTCTTTTCATTCAATTAACATTTAAGATCTCTCTTATAACTTGTGGTGTACACAAAATCACACATTGTGTTGTTTCAGCATGTTATACACTGGTGTATGACCCAATCCAACCAAGAAACGCAAGTTGCTTTACTCACATAATGGAGACTCAATGATAATTGTCAGCGACAACTAAGAATTACATAATTTTACAATTTGTGAAAAAAGGAACCACCACTCGATGCAGCATAAAATAACTGTAAACCGAATCAAATGCTAGCAGATTACTTCTCGCAGAAAAAATGCTGCATTGCCCTTAAGCCTCAGGACGGTGAATGAACTTCAGTTTTAGCCAGAGCTGTGTCTGTCAGTTCCTTGAAAGAATACTGATGTAAAGAAGGCTATGGTTTTTGATAGCCACGTTTGATCAACGTGTTTCCTTGAGCTGAATTTAAAGTCAATTCGCTATTTGGTTTGTTTTCACCTGCTCATTCACCATCCCTACTTTCCTTTTTTCACTTGTTTATTTAATCCAATTTCAATTTACTTTCAATGTACCACATTCATTACTTTGCACTTAATTGTTCATTTCATAAATTTTAAGAATTCAGTAATTCAATGCATTTGATGGGCTCAATCAGTTGTCAGCTTGTTCATTCAACACGTTTTGAAGATTCATTTATTCAAAGAAATTTCCCAATATCATTCACTTGGCAGTACCTCAGGTCCCTATTGATTTGTTGCATATCTTGGTCCTTTACCACATGAAATGTTTCTTTATCCCCGACAGATTAGGGTTTCATTAATTCCCAAGTTCCAGTTCCTTATTTTTGAAATTTTACAGGTTATTTATTTCTGTGTTCATTTCATGACAGTCTACAGAGTCATTAAATTGTCGTACTTCACAGAAATTGATGCACTACTTCTTCACTCCATGATGCATCTTACGATTTAAATTTCCAAGACTTTGGTTACCCTCACGTTTATGGTTACGCTCATGTTGTACTTGTTTATTAACTCGTCTTTTGTGGGTCACTTATTTTTTACATTTTATAGATTCACTTATAGTTAGAATTTTGCTTCCTCACACTATATTGAGTTCATTTTACGGGTTCTGTCATACTACAACAGCTTAATGATTGTGATATTTTGAGGGATTATTAATTTGTTCCGTACTCCAAAACTGCTTTTAACAAACCAATATTTTCTCAACTTTTAATGATTTATCATTAAATACATTCCTTCGATAGCTGCATTTTACACATTTGAGAGTTCATTAATTCATGGAATTTCAGTTTCATTATCTTGTTGTAGCTCAAGACGCCATTTACTTGATGCATTTCATGGATTCTTTACCACTTGAAACGCTTGTTTATCAATGAGATTGCAGAATTTTATTTCCCCCAATTTCATGAATTCAATTATATTTAGTATTTTACAGGTCATTTATTTCTCTGTTTATTTAATGACACTCTACAGACGCATTCAATTATTGCATTTCACAAAACTCCATTAACTTGATGCTTTGTTTTGTTCAATTAATAATGCTTTTTACCATTCAAATTTTACTACATTCTTTGGGGGTATAAGCTCATTGTGACAAGCAGTGGTCAAGTCCCTATTTTGTTGCACCAACATGTTATACAATGGTGTTTGGCGCAATTCAACAAAGAATCACAATTTACTTTTCTCACAAACGCAACACATGGTAAATTACTTGTCAGTGACAATGAATTCCATAATTTTTGTATCAGGTCTCCTTTTATCTCTGGAAACAGCTTGTGACACACCTTTTATTTTCGAGACATACTTCGAATGTAAATACTGTTTCACTCGTTAAACATATTAATGTGAGAATATGAACCCCTTTTTCCTGCTTCCGGACTGGTCCATTAATCGTTTGTGTAGATTCGCATATGGCTCTTTTGCACACACACAGCGCACTAGGATATTTCTTTCCCAGGCTCACTATTGGTTGTTTCTGTCTTGTGCCTCGAGTTTGGTCGCTTCTGGCACCTATAGGTTGATGATTATCACGTGTCTTTTGTTCTCAGTAACCATATGTTTCCTGTCATTCCTTCGCTTTAGCAGCACTTGCATTTGAGTTTAATCTCTCTTCATTTTTTCCCACCCATTACTACCCCCTTTTTCGGTGGTTTCTCTTACCCAAGTGCTGCACTTTTTATTACCCATCTCGACAACCTCCGCATCACGCGCACTCAAATATGACAGGTATGAACTCGTCAGTTCATGGTTTGGTTTTCGCAAAGTTCTTGCCTGGTGATTTTCATTATCACAACTTGGGGATGTGGCACTGTATACATGGGTGGGACTGATGTCTGCGCAGTCTTACAATTTGTTTGAACAGCAACTCGTCCATACTACAAATTTGAGAAGACATTAGGCAGTACGTGCTGTAGTTTTGTCCACAGTCAAGTGTCATTACTCAGTTTCAGTTGGTTTCATTTTTACTGCTTCTGAACTGCTAAAAATGGTTGTCTCAATGATATGATCAGTATCTGCCTTGAATTACCACAGTACTCATCCATAAGAACCTTTATGCAAGTTGAAACTTAATGTTACATACTGTTCGAAAGTTGTATACTAGATACTCAGTTTATGATTCCGTTCCAAGTGAAGGCTATTTCGATGCCTTCATTCCTCGTCTACGTTCAATGGGGTAGTTCACTTTTTCAGCATCGGTTTCTCAAAGTTTTCAGTGGTCTCGAAAAATTCAACTCACACACAATAGCCTTGAAATGGTTGCCAGATCTCTCAAATAGCTCGTTTTGCTAGTCAAAAACAGACTCGCAAGTTTTATTGGTTTATTACACTTCTCTGCTACATGTTAAAATGCATGTATAGAAATGTACACTTCGGCAACCCGATCATCCGAAACAGTTGATAACACAACGCAAATCCAGTCAGCAGCACCTTAAAAACCTGTTGGTCTCGGATGAGCCTGCACTGTCCCAAACATCTCTTGTTTATTTTTTTTCCTATGCCCTTCTTTTCAGAGACTGTATTTTGAATTATTTTCACTGTTGCATCATAATAAATGACATTTTCCAAAATCCAACTATCCTATTTATTTCTGATAACAGACCTTCCCTGATGCATGGTCTATGTTCATTACGGCACATATGCCAAACATCAATTAGGTGTCTCAATTTAAACATATTAATGTGAGCACGAGTACCTTTTCATCTTTGTTTGCATGATACAGACAGCATTTCTTATCCACTCAACATGTAATTACACACAACTGTCTCATTCACAGTTCAAGGCCAATTGTTTTGGATATTTTGATTGCTATGTCTGTATGACACTCGTGCTACAGGTCACATTTTTCACCTACTAGATCGACATGAAATTCACACTCCAGGTTTCTGTAATAGCTCAAGGCCTATTGTCTTAGTGACGCGAGATGGTGCAGTGACATCTATTTCTCAGTTTGCTGCTTTACAGAAACATGGGATTTTTTTGAAATTCGGTGCATGAATAGGTTACATAAAGTACCATTTGCATTTTGCCAGTCGTTTTTCTTAAAGACTTTCAGTTCCTGAGATTTTCCAAGGAGTCCTGTTCCTTTTATTGATTATCTGTGTTGTATCTCCTGCTTTCTTGGATAGTATTTACCTAAATTTGGCATGTCGACAATAGATCTCGTCAAGCACTATCTACCATAGGCACTTTTCTCTAACCAAGTTATTGTTGTCCTGTATTCCAGATACAGCTGATCAGATGACTGTTGTTTTATCAAATAATTCCTGGCTGCACGTTTGTTAGTCTATCAGTCATGCTACAGGACTCGTTTTACATAGTAATCATTCGCTCATTTCATTAATTAAACATTTGACTACCAACCAACACTGTACGGCTCATCGGTTTATTTTTAGCATTTTGGTTCCTTACACTCTATGAAATTGTTTATTTTACAGGCTTTGTCATAAAGGGAAACCCAGTTTATTGATTGTGATATTGTGGGGGCTTAGTAATTTGTTAAGGCCCTTTCATATTCATAGTCTGACGGGAGCGTGGACGTAAACAGCGCAGTTAACTGGACCGTTCATTCCGGCTTCACTAGTTAATGAATATCAAAGCAAGCAGTTGTGTGCCGCTGTTGTCATCGAAGTTATCGCAAGGTAGTCTTGCACGCTAAGGTTTTATCAGTGTTTCAATTCGGAAATATTATTTTTAAACCGGTTGCCTATTATTAGAGCAAAATATACGCAGCTATTAGTGACGGCACTACCCTGTAACTATTGACGATGACAGTGGCACCTGCCGATAAGTTTGATTGGACCGGAGTTAAGCGTTCGTGCTGCACCGCAGTGTCAACCTGTTAATTGCGATGTTAACTGCGATCCAGGACCAGAGTTGAGCATTCATACTGACAGCAACTCCCCAAACCATAGACGCATTGACGTTAGTATGAAAGGCCCTTTAGACATCATTGTACCATTAATTTGTTATGTTCCACAAATCTAGCAAGGATTACTGCATTGCTTTTCACACAAGCAATCTTTTCTCACCTTTTAATGGTTTGTCAATTCACCACATTTCACGATTTCTTATAACATTGTCGTCTTCCAATTACATCATTAAAAGGATTCCTTTTGATAGCTGTGTTCTACACAGGGATCAATTTATTGCGGTATTTGAAGATTCAGTAAGTCATTGAATTACACCGTCAATTTCATTCACTTGTCAAACTTCAAGAATCCTTTTAGTCTGTGCATTTCATGCGTTTACTTACCACTTCAAATGTTTCTGTATCCATGACAGATCAACAAACCATCAAATTTCGTGAGTTCAGTAATTTTTAGTATTTTACAGGTCTTTTATTTTGATGTTCACTTAATGACACTACAGACTCATTCCATTGTCATATTTGTTTAATTCATTCCTTTGTGCCATTTCACACAGCTCCATTAATTCAATGCACTTATTTGTTCAATTCATGAAGCCTTACTCCTTTCTAATTTCACTACATTCTTTGGTTTGTTAAGATCACTCTTATAACTTGTGGTGAACACAAAATCAAATCACCCATTGTGTTGTTTCAGCATGTTAAACAATGGTGTATGGCACAATCCAACCAAGAAACACAAGTTGCTTTGCTCACATAATGGAGACACAACAGCAATTGTTAGTGATAACAATGAATTCCATCAATTTACAATTTGTGAAAAAAGGAACCACCACTTGATGCAGCATAAAATAATTGCAAACCCAACCAAATGCTAGCAGATGACTTCTCCCAACAGAGTATAGAAAAAAATGCTGCATTGCCCTTAAGCCTCGGGATAGTGAATGAACTTTAGTTTTAACCAGATGTGTCCGTCAGTTCCTTTGAAGAATACTGAGATGTAAAGATGGCGATGGTTTTGATAGCCACGTTTGATGAACATGTTTCCTTGGGCTGAATTAAAGTCAATTTGCTATTCATTTTTTTTTCACCTGGTCATTCACCATCCCTACTTTCCTTTTTTCACTGGTTTATTTTGCACTTTCCATTTACTTAATTTACCTTCAATGTACCATATTCTGGCTGTATTAATTTTTGACTTTGCACTTAATTGTCTATTTCAGAAGTTTTCAGAATTCAGTAAGTCAATGAATTTGATGGGTTCAATGAGCTGTCTCTATTTTTCATTCAATTAACATTTAAGATCTCTTATAACTTGTGGTGTTCACAAAATCACACATGTGTTGTTTCAGCATGTTATACATTGGTGTATGACCCAATCCAACCAAGAAACGCAAGTTGCTTTACTCACATAATGGAGACACAATGATAATTGTCAGCGACAACAAAGAATTCCATGATTTTACAATTTGTGAAAAAAGGAACCACCACTCAATGCAGCATAAAATAACTGTAAACCGAATCAAATGCTAGCAGATGACTTCTCGCAGAAAAAAATGCTGCATTGCCCTTAAGCCTCAGGACGGTGAATGAACGGTGAAGAAGGCTATGGTTTTGATAGCCACGTTTGATCAATGTGTTTCCTTGATCTGAATTTAAATTCAATTTGCTATTCAGTTTGTTGTCACCTGCTCATTCACCATCCCTACTTTCCTTTTTTCACATGTTTATTTAATCCAATTTCGATTTACTTTCAATGTAACATTTTCTGGCAGTATTTATTTGTTACTTTGCTCTAAATTGTTCATTTCACAAATTTTAAGAATTCAGTAATTTAATGCATTTGATGGGTTCAATCAGTTGTCTCTATTTTTATTTCCATTAACATTTAGCATTGGCATGACATATTTGACTAGCAACACTGTAGGACTTTGATTACCATGCCTTCACTTTAAATCATGATACTTCAAGGGACCACTGGTTTTCACATTTTATACTAACGTTTCATTTATTTTTAGCATTTTGCTTCCTCGCACTCAACGCTTTTGTTTATTTTACAGGATCTATTATTATGCTATACCTGTGTTATTGTTGATTTGTGGTGGTTTGAGTTCATCAATTCACCAGATATTATTGCACTGTTTCACCAATCCTTAATTCCCTGCTTTACACAGAAACAACAATTTCTTATCTTTTAAAGGTTTGTCAATTCACCATGACTCTTCACAGCTTCCAATTCTATCAATATAAATACATTCCCTTTATAGTTCCATTCTAAACAGGGATTATTCGATTACTGATCACAGATTTGTTCATTCAACACATTTTAAGATTCATTAATTCAAAGAAATTTCACAATATCATTCACTTGGCAGTACCTCAGGTCCCTATTGATTTGTTGCATATCATGGGTCCTTTTTCACATGAAATGTTTCTTTATCCCCGACAGATTAGGGGTTCATTAATTCCCAAGTTCCTGTTCCTTATTTTTGAAATTTTACAGGTTATTTATTTCTCTGTTCATTTCATGACACTCTACAGTCATTCAATTGTCGTACTCCTGGCACCCACTGTATAGGTTGATGATTATCACGTTTCTAAGGGTTAACCTTTTGTTCTCAGTAACCATATGTTCCTGTCATTCCTTCGCTTTAGCAGCACTTGCATTAGTGCAATATTCAGATGACTGCTCTGTTATTAACCAATTCCTTTCTGCACCTATGTCTGTAGGACACTCGTGCTACAGGTCACATTTTTCACTCCTACTAGATCAACATGAAATTCACACTCCAGGTTTCTGTAATAGCTCAAGGCCTATTGTTTTAGTGACACAAGATGGTGCAGTGACATCTATTTCTCAGTTTGCTGCTTTACGGAAACATGGGATTTTTTTGAAATTTGGTGTATGAATAGGTTGCATAAAGTACCATCTGCATTTTGTCGGTCGTTTTTCGTAAAGACTTTAAGTTCTTGAGATTTTCCAAGTTGTCCTGTGATGTATCTCCTGCTTTCCTTGATAGTATTTACCTAAATTTGGCATGTCGACAATAGATCTCGTCAAGCACTGTCTACCATATGCACTTTTCTCTCACCAAGTTATTATTGTCCTGTATTCCAGATATAGCCCATCAGATGACTTCTTTTATTAAATATTTCCTCGCCGCACGTTTGTTGGTCTGTCACAGTCAGGCTACAGGACTCGTTTTACATAGTCATCATTCGCTCGTTCCATTAATGAAAGTTTCATTAGCTTAGCAAATTTTTCTTATATTAACTGGTTTTTGCCAGCATATAGGTGTCCTTGTGCATCAGTATTACCACATTTTGCAAGTTCATCTATTTGGTGTGTTCATTACGTCCATCGCATTTTGCCATTTCATTTTGGTGGGATCATTGCCTTGTGACGTAGTAATTCAATAATTGGTAATTTTTTGTAGAATTTCTAGTTCATCACTGAACACCCGCTTCATGACTTTTTAGCAATTAATCCGTTCACTCATCCACTGTACTTTACTTTTTGGTTTTTAGCAATCATTTTATACACATTTTGCAAATTTTTCAATGTCTATTGTGGTTTTCTTAATTTTCTCATTTCATTATGAGATCATCTTGTTTTTGCACTTTACACTTCATTAATTTGTCACATGTTACAAATTCATGAACTAGTCACTTTTCCAGCCCACTTTGTTTGCTTTCATTTCCTCGAATTTCCTTGGGGTAAGGAATTTCTCTTTTACCTGGAAACATATTGATGGCAAAGAATTTAGTACCTTTACTCTTGCAACAGTCCAGACTTTACCTATTTACGGTGTGTGAATATATTCTTGCAAGAGTCCAGACTTTACCTGTTTACAGTGTCTGAATATACTCTTGCAACAGTCCATACTTTACCTAATTATTTACAGTGTTTAAATATACCCCGGTATTTCCTCGATTTATTTTTTCACATTTTCCTTCATTGCTCTCATTGGTTTTATTTAGTCATAGCATTTTACACATTTATCGCTTGCGTTTAATTTGGGCAACCACAGGTTTGTTTGAGTAGCATTTTGTTCATTCATAAATTCTCACATTCTGTGGATTCAATTATTTCTCCCATTTTATTCATCACACTCAACATTTTATGGGTTCTTGCTTTTTCAAGTGGGTTTTTACCAGCATGTCTTTATATGTCACCCTCTCATTTTACAAGTTCAGTTGGTTCGTTACACCTTCTAAGCCTTGTGATAATTTATGAATTCATTAAAGTTTCCCATTTCATTGGTCCATCAATTTTTCATATTTCATAGTTTCGTTTGGTTTACACTCTTTTTCAGGTTTTTGTCATTAACTCGCACTTCCTTGGTTCATTAATTTTCGTATGTTTTGGGTTCATTTATTTTTCGCAATTAGCTTTGTCACTCAATGGTTTCAATTTAGTCACAGCATATCATGGGTTCTTCAGTTTCATATCATTTCACAATTAATTCGTCACACGTTCTGGATTCATTAACCACTGACACTTAAAGAATTGTCATCAACCCACCAGGCAAGACTTTACCCAGTTTGCAAGACTGAATTTAATGATCCGCTGTTTCTTCAGTTCAGTAGCAGTGACGCTAATCTCCCCTCAAGTAACATCCTCTGTTGAGAAAACTCAACGAAAGTTTCAGCTTTTCATGGGGGAAGATTTTACCCCTTTAACCTGATGGACATC
>NMRA01000532.1:74951-105116 GCA_002633005.1 Phoronis australis
GGGGGGGGGGCAGAAGTAGCTAGCTGGAGGGAAAACGTTGGACAATGAAAAAAATGGTGGGCTAAGAAATTCATTCATGTTGTGGAGCATTTCAGTTGTGAAAAAGTGTTTCATGAGGACTAGCTGACGGTGATAAATTTGCCTTGTACGCTTTAACATGGGTGGCGCACCATACAGGGCTGGGGGGCTGGGCTATAGCCCCACTTTTTCAGTACTCCGGCGCCCATGGTCTATGGGCGGTGCACCACAAGGAGGCTTGGGGGGGGGGCTATAGCTCCCACTTTTTTCAGTGCTGCGCCGCCCATGTTTAACTGTGGGTTTTCTTAGCATTATTATAACTACCGTTCTACGAGGTCGATTCTAGTATCACCGACTCAGATCTTGAAAAAACATGTGTTCATACATCCTGGTGATTTTTTTCAAAAGGTTTTATTTCAAATTATTCAGGCCAATATTTTTAAAAAGCATCATCTACATTTTGATCCATAATAACCCGTTTTTGGTTCACATAGGTAAAGTAAAAAAAAAAAAGTTTTAAAACGGTGCAAATTAAAGGTCGAGAAAAACTGTTGATAACATTTTTGTAAAAATTGAACATCTCTATCAGAAGACTGTCTTTTCACTTTTAAAGAGGTTTCCACCAAAATTGGAGCGCAGAAATGTGGCAAATTTTGCTCATTTTTTGTGTTTAGCTATTTATGAGGTGCTTTGGGGACCAAATAAAGGGGTGCTGGTGATTTCAATTAATATTTTCTTGTCAGTTTTCTGTATGACTAGGAAACTAAAAGAATTAAAAACTGGGCTGTTTGTTTCCAATTAGCCCGGGTGGAAAGACCATAGTTTACCATAACGTTTTTGATTACGGGTATTTGGCAGTTGTAACTAGTGAACCTCATCAAGGTGCTTCATTATTTTTTGCAATTATATTTCTATGACTATGACAATGGTGGGCGTCTATCTTTATCATTTGACTACTGCTGGCCCCCCTTGTGGTTTCTATAACTTGATTTCTTCAGTGAAATTTCATAAATTTGGTCAAATTGTTTTATACCCAATTAACAGTGGCACACGCATGTTTTCGAATGATTCTAACCTGTGCTGTCCCACCACATAATTATTTAACTTGTGCCCCCCCCACCTCCCCTAGCTGATGCTGTGCCCTCATAACGTCCAGTTGTCAGTGTTTCCGGCTATCTACTCACAACCCAGTCGAGGTGAGGGTTTCTTCCCGTGTTACACCGGATAGGGTTTCTCATGGTACTTCTATACCTCGCCTCATTTTCGGGTCGGTGGAAATTCCTGAGAAAACCACAATGATTTGTTGCACAGGTTTTCCTTGCATCCATGGTCCGATTACCGGTGTACCCCCCTTAGTGGAAATTTTATATTTTTTTACGTTTACATGTACCTCTGCATCTTCAAAGGACCTCAACATATTTATAAAATTAGGCATATTGGCATCTATTAGTGAGATGAGGCTATTTTCCCATTTTGGGGGTGGATTTGACGTAGTTTGCGCCACCTAGTGGCCCTTTTTACTGTTTTTGAGTCTGTTTTTTGGCGTCCACCCTTCTTTAAACCAAACTGCTCTATCGATGATTGTGAAAATTGGATTGTATGTTCATATTATGGAAAGGATCTCTGACGATGATTTTCCGATGACTTCGACAAGTGTGGCGCCTCCTAGTGGTAGTTTTGTATTTTTTCGCTGTATTTCCTAAACCGCTCTTTAACTGTAACATGTACATGTATATTCACTGGCGATGACTGTAATAAGTGAAATTCTTGATACCTGTAATACCTGTAATACCTGTAATACCTATCACGGACCATTGGGATCTTTTGGTGCATCTCCATGACAGCAGAAGGCGAAGAGATGCAAGGCTGACGTTGACTATCATCGTCTAATTTGACAACAATCGGGCACGGCTGCTAACAGTCACAACATGGTCATAAGTAATACTGGCTTCGAGCAGTCGGCTACCGTCGTTGAACTCAGCCAGTTGGAACGAAGTCTGCTCGAAGGTGCGTTGAGCCAGCAGCTAAACATCAGCTGGAGCAGAGGGGTTGGTTGGTGGTGCATGAGTCTGCACGCTCATTAATCAAGACGCCGGCGTGGCCAGGTACGAAAGACCAGATCACTTTATGATGAGAGTGGTGTGATCGGAAGACACCCCAGTTGGCTGGGAGATTTGGAGACTGAACTTTCATCACTGCCATACAATCGGTGGCAAAGATAATGGTGTGGTTCTCCAGGTCTAGGTGTTATAGCTTAATAGGACACGTTGTATAGCCTCAAACTCCATCCTTGTACTACTTGTGTATGCATGGTGGCAGCCACTGCCTTCCACAATGACGTTGTCAGCACAGAGTATTTGGTATCTACATCCCGCACGGTTAGTTGCACCATCGAAGGATCCATCTGCTGCTACTATGATGGCGAAATTCTTGAAAAAAATAACAGAAAAAGGAAAATTGCGACCACCCCTACTAATGCGTAGTTATGCACTTTTTGGTCATCTTAAGAATCCAAATTCGGAAACACGAGTGCAAATATGCCGTTAGTCAGATTTTCGAGGGAACTGTTTCACCTGTGTTGTGTGCTGGGCTGTAAATTCATCTGAAAAGCAACGTGTGGGGTCTCTAGTAATAACAAAGTTTCAGATAACCCAAGCTTAGGAGTTAATTCTGACATTGTGAGGAAGAAGCAGAACGTGGTCCAATTTTCAAAGTTTTTACATTTGAGGCCAAAACTTTGTGTGAACCTAATGGGGTTTTATGCAATGCCTAAGATAAGCGGAGAAATCTATAGATTGTACACGGAGAACAGTAGTGTGTTGTGACCAAGCTGTTTAACGGAATATGGTGAATACTATAGGTCTATAGTATAGTTGAGGCTCTTACAAAATATTTACCAGACTGAGTTCTGTAATGTCATTACTAATGTGTAAATTGAGTAATTACCCAGAAACACATTTACACTATTTTAATTAGTTGAGTTTCTATTTCAGATCAAACATAAAAGATCTTGGATTCCATTCTTCATTGTGCTCTGTCAGGACCGATAGGCCGTCCTGCAAGGATGCCGTGTCTTCATTTTCGAGGACTGATTCAGCCAACATTTCTTACCCAGCATTTGTCTGGACACATACAAACAACAGAGGAAGGGCATACAAAGTAGTCTGGTGTCTATAAAAGAATTACTAAAATGTAGCATGGTGTATACTTTGTAAGTGATGATTATTGATGAAGTTTGTCATATGGTGTGTTTAAAGGTTTTGTAGTACCTTATCGAGGAGTCTGTACATTAAGTCAAATATGTACAGAACTGTAGAATTTAACTTGGTGTTGTTAACATAATGCTCAAGATAAATTTCAAAATTTGCTGTTACAGCTTGCTAAATCGTTTCATTTTTGTTTTATGCAATGTAAAAAAAAATCATGAAAGTCACGCCTTGTTTCTGATAGCCCCTCATGGAAATGATTAAATCTTTAAAAATATTGATACAGTGTGAATTGTGGTCGAAATGATAGTTTGTTAAAATATGTACCAAAATAAGGTATGGTAGCCACTATTTAATGTTTTTCATTAGCAAAGCCATATATGACATCAAGTTAAAATCAGAAACTTCAGACTAGAGCAACCGAGTTTGTACTGACTGAAGTAATCGCTTAAAAAGCACCCACAGCAAATTCTTAAAAGCCGTTCATTTTGTTTTTTGTTTTTAGAGCATGTCTCAATACTGGGTGCTATTAACTTTCACAATTTTGACATTTGTTTAAACTGCCCTTTGGACGAATGAAATTCAGTGATTGGTCATTGAGGCTAACTTCATTTAATGAAGTTTGAAATATGTTTTGATTTGAATTGACATTACCTAATTAGCATTATTTAGGACTTTAAATATACTTGGTTGCAATGTATAATGACATGTCATTCTCCACTATATAGTTGATAACGAGAGAAGGTCTATTGCAATTGGTTTTGGCTTATCTTATGTCACAAAGACTTTTATGATATTGATTTGCTGTATTTACTGAATGTTACTCAGATGTCGTGGGATTCAATATCTTTTTTGCTTTTGCCTGTTTGGGCCTTGATGGCACTCCAATACTTCTGAACCCACTTAAGCTTATCATCTTCAGATTTGACTGTAAAGTTACAAACTGTGGTTGTCTGAAAGAAAGGAATACACATATTAGTAAGAGTTTATTTTTTTACAGAAATAGTAAATGCCAATGCCCGAGAGAAAACGAATTTGGGTGTAACAAAAACGACCATTGTTGAGAAAGTTAGCTATTATCTTTCCACTTTATTAGCTCAGGGGCCTGTTCCAAGAAACTGACTTCATTCGTTATTGACTTAAATTTGGAACTTCCACATTCGTAAGCACTTAAGTCAAAGTTAAGATCTCTTTCTTGGACTGGTTTTGTGACAAACTTAGCTTTTACTTTAAAGTTTACAAAAATATAAAATTTGTCCTGGCTATCAGTTTTGTTGGAACGGGTCCAAGATCTACATCAATACAAAAGGGCGAGCTGAATAGGCATCATAGAAGTTGTCTGTGGCTAAGGGAATCTGAGCGGTGACCAGTGTAGGCCTAAGCGAGAAATTCTCCACCTGATAATTTTGTTTAAATGTCTTTGTATTTGTTTAGCCCAGATACAATGCCTCTTGGCGCTTTCTGGGACTGTATAGGCCTATAAATTAGACTATTTCATAATAAACATTTAAAAAAATCTTTTTCTTAGTTTCATCACCGACCACATTTCATTGCATAAATCATGCGCGCACTCAGCCTTTAATATGGGAAGGGTGAATTTCTGACGATGTGGACCTTTTATGAACAAAAAAACCCGGGAGGACTAAAAAAACGGGTACACGTTCAGTGCTGTCATAGTGTGTTGCGCCTTTTTAGGGCTGTTTTGTCTTTCGTATCTTCTTCAAGTGTGAGTCTAGCGGGAATCCCAGCAGTCCAAAAATAGAATCAGGATTTTCGATAACAGATGTTACTGCTGCATAATTGGATTGGCTCGTTGACATTGTCCCGCTCACAACTGTTTCGGCCATCATCCGTTGTTTAGTATTTAGCAATGCACTTGTGTATTGGTTCAGCCGTTCCATTACAGGACAACGAACGTTCTGATCAACTATTTGTTAATGAATAATCACACTTCTTCACGACTATAATCTTTTAGCACACTTGTCGTGCATTCAGCCTCAAAGCGGATCGAGGCGGGATAAGACTGAAACCAGTTGGTTATCCCTTTTCCTTATGAATCCTGCAGAAGAGATATAACCAGTTCGTTATCCGGCTCTCCATGCAGAAACTCCTACTCATCCTATTTTTCAGTTATCCAGAAGGTGTCCCGAGTGCTGCCCTCTGTTTCTCAGATTCGCCACTAGGTTCGCTTGGTTTTGCGATGTTGAAATCGTCGACTGTCAGTAGAGAGTGAAGTAACTAATCGCTTGGTGCTCGTCGAGACGAAAAGATGGGGAAGTTGAATATTTTTGAGATCAGTTATGACAATCCACAAGCCGTGTATCATGCTGGTCAGGCTATTACTGGGCATGTTACCGTCGAGTTGAATGCACCGATGAAAATGAGAGGTTTGTTTGACAACTAGGTCGAGTCTGGTCGACATTGTATTTGACCGTATTTGTGTAGGCAAGGTGTAGCTGTACCGTGCTCATGTTGTCACTAACTAGAACGTCAAGGGCGACACCACTGGCCTGGCAGATTAGCTTTGCTAGTCCGACTCTAAAATCATAGCCACTTGATGATAGTATTTTTTGAATCCTCGCTTTATGTTGATTCCAAAAAACGCAGTGCTGATCAGAATTTGTCACTGGTCGGACATAGCGGTCCCTTATTTAGAGAACCAGTTTCATCCACTAAATAACAGACCCGTTATTCAGTGATTGCCTGGTTCCCTACATCCGGGTCCGCTGTATCCGACCTGTGCCCTGATTTTTCTTTTCTCAGACTCTGCATTTGAACTGTTGAACATCGTTACATAGTACCATTCCCTTGAAGTTGAATTAGTGTTAAGGCACTCTCATACTAACTAAATTCCAGTATGAAACGAAGTTCAATATAAACTTCGAAGATAACTGAACATTCATACCAGCTTCGGTAGTTTTATGGCATCGAAGTAAACAGTAGATGACGCTGTCATCTTTGAAGTTAAGTCAGCTGATAAATTCCTTGGCAACGCGTTAGCCCCTCTCCGTTGGCCGGTTATGGGCTACAATACTTCCCATCGCTTTCTGTACAAATTTCGTCCCATGCAGTTTTCACCTTGTCAAGAATACTTTCCACACTTAAAACTATCACTTAAAAAAGTGCTTAGTTTTTTCAGTGGTCCTTTCTACTTCTATTATATATCTACGATGAAGCTTAGTTATGAGAATTATAGACATTGGCGAAGAATTCCAACTCCACCTTTTTGGTCACCATTAAACTTTGTCACCACGCGTGCGCATTAGGGCGTTTTCCCGTTGCTCCCAACTTGTTTGGTTCTATAGCCCAACAACAAGTTAGGAAGATGACCCCTGCAGCCAATATCTTACACGAATGATTAACTCCATTCTGGCATTTAGGGTTGTAGGGCCAGCTCTCTTGTTCGATAATTGTTCTAATTTCCAATAAGATCGTATAGATCTAGCCTGACTGGGCTGTGCTGTTAAAACAAAAGTTAAGTTATAACATATTTGAACATAAACCAATTGCATTTCTGAATTCCTCGTCAAATGCTGATCATGTTTTAGTTTTTGAATCGCCAAAATCGCCCTACTACAACCAAAGTTACGGCAATCTATTCTTTCTGAATGCTCTGGGTTCGACTGTGTTCACATGTGGTCTGTAATAAGCCTGGTAGATAATTGGCCTGCCTGTTATTATACCAGACAAACGTCTGTGCTTGGCAGTTAACAAAGGAGCTAGATGTTATCGCATGCTCAAAACCCTCTACGTTAGGTAAAGTCACTGAATGGGAGAATGCCGTCATAGATAACCGCAAAGTATTTCAACTAAGACTCATGAGTTAGGCAAAGGCTAGCGCGAGACTGAACGAAGCATGTGACGCTGGCCAGCGTGATTCTTGCAAAATAGTATGGGAAAATATCAGGTGAAATTTGTAAGATTTATGTCTCTTGGACTTTTTATTCGTCAACATGCGTAATTTCACGAAACTTCCTCAAAATGGCATCCGGTAAAAAAAACTCGAGCAAACTGCAACAGATTTTCATCGATTTGCTCAAATTATCTTGACTGAATCGTCTCTAGACTTATGGTATGTGCTAATTATAACTCCATGTGCATGTATTCATGTTTCATTTAATTTCATTTCCTGTATTTTGAAATTCGTAACTTTTTGTGGGGATGTACTATAATTGCCCCTGTATGCCTGGTGCATCCAGGGCGATGTAATTGCCTAATTCCATGCACGCAAAGATTTTCTTAATGTGACAATTTCAGAACATTAATGTTTGATAATTGACAAAAATTATTTCTTACACGGTTGCAGGGTGATAAATCGAGCACAATATTAGCGGCTGCACTACCTTTTAATTGTTGATGATAACATCAATGAGACCAAAGTTGACCGTTATTCATACTGCCCCATAGCGTGGACGCTCGATCCACTCAGTTAAATCCACCTGTTTACAGTAAAGTTAACTGGCGAGATCAAAGTTAACCGTTCATGCTGACCACAACTCCCCAAAATATTGATACGTCCACATTAGTGTGAAAGGGCCTTTAGAATGAAGAAATTTCCAGTACCATCATCTGAACTAAAATATCACACTCCATTTAATAGCCAATTGTGTTGGTTATCACAATTGCTCTTCTTGAGTGGGTCAGAGATTGCAGCATGCAAACATGCACACAAAGGAATCAACAGGTGGAAAGTTAAGTCACTGAAAGTCAACCTTTTTTCTGTGTTCAAATATTTTTGATGATAGTATAAAAACACATCTTCTTTATGACATTTGTTGAACATAATTTACATTTAATATTGGCGCGCTGTTTACAACATAGATTTGCTAGATTACGTGAGCTTATTATCATATGAACGCAGACAAGGAGAGCACTGGACTATGTAGACATTGGTTTGCCAATTTTCATCATGTGCTGATAACTACACATGGCAGTAATCTGAATTTCCAGTCACTGAAGTTGGGGAAACTCACCCCACAGTGTGCGTCGTGCTACTTTCCGTTCATGGCACAGGGGAAATGTCGAGTGTCGTTCCTTTACCCTGTTATCCAAAGCCCTCTGGATACACGTTTTCACTGCCTACTAAAATTGAACTGGTCTGTCTTAGATATTCTAGCATGTCGCCTGGACCTCCTTTGAAAAAAAAATCCTGAGCTATACAAGAGCAACACATAGCATTGAAATGCACCCATGAATGCACTACAAACGGTATGCTTCTAGGGTGTTTATTTGTTTCATAAAAATGGCCACTAGATAGTGCAAAATACTTGGAATCCATCAAAAACCTGGAAAATGTCTCTCTTTTTTAACAGAAAGCTATATACTACATTTCATGAAAATACCTTAAGAAACTTTAGAGAAACAGAGCAAAACGGAAAAAAATGAAATTGTCACTTGGGAACAAAGCGTTCATCGGATCCGTCTGCAAGTTGTCGTCTTCTGTTGTTAACTTCATATAAATACACTGTCACTTGCTTTATTCATTTAATAAAAATTCTGCAGAGGGCTTAGGAGATACAGCTAAGGGCGCAAAAAAACTGCCACTAGGAGGCGCCACAGTAATTGAAGTCAAAAAATCATCGTCAACCCTCCTCATCACACTAACAATATATAAGCCAATTTTCACAATTTTAAGAGTGGTTTGGTTGACAGAAGGTGGACACCAGAAACAAACTAGAAAACAATAAAAATGGCCACTAGTTGACGCAAAATAGGTCAAATGCATCTGAAAACCAGATAATGTTACCAGTTTCCTAAAAGGAAGGTATTTAACAAATTTCATGAAAATTCGTCGAAGGACTTTATAGAAACTGTGGAAAACAGAAAAAAATGAAATTGCCACTAGGGGGCAGTGTTAGTTGGACCCGTCTGAAAGTCGTCGTCTTCCGTTGTTAACTTCATATGAGTACTCGTGCTAAATTTAATAAAGATCCTGTAGAGGGATTAGGAGATACAGGTATGCCTGGGGTCAAAACAAAACTACCACTAGGAGATGCCACAGTAGTCAAAGTAATTGGAAAAACATCGTCAATATGTCCTCTTTATACTAAGAACATACATGCCAATTTTCACAATCACCCTTAGAGTGGTTTGGTTGATGGAGGGACGGACGCCAAAAAACAGACTTGAAAACAGAAAAAATGGCCTATAGGTGGCGCAAAATACCTCAAATCCGTCTGAAAACAGGAGGATAGCGTCACCTCATTAATAGATGCCTATTTGCCAAATTTTATGGAAATCAGTGTCAAGGACCTTTAAATATACAGAGGTAAACATAATAAAAACTAAAATTGCCACTAGGGGGCACACCTGTAGTCCAATCTGTCAGAAAGTCGTCATTGTCTGGTGTCAACTTCATATAATTACATTTGCTGCATTTAATAAAGATTCTGTAGAGGGTTTAGAAGATACAGCCATGGGCGCAAAAGCAAACAAAACTGCCATTAGGAGGCACCACAGTAGTTGACGTTATTGGAAAATCATTGTCAACCGTCCTCTTTATAGTAAGAACATACATGCCAATTTTCGCAATCATCCTTAAAGTGGTTTGGTTGACAGAGGGGCGGATGCCAAAAATGGACTCAAAAACAGTAAAGATGGCCACTACATGGCACAAAATGCCTCAAATTCCCCCGAAAACAGAAGGATAGCGTCACCTCATTAATAGATGCCTATTTGCCAAGTTCATGAAAAATGGTTGAGGACCTTTGGATATGCAGAGGCAAATGTAAAAAAACTAAAATTGCCTCTAGGAGGCACAGCGGTATTCAGGTCGATTCGAAACCTGTTGACTGCTGTTGTCAACCCCATAGGAACACGCCTGCCAAATTTCAATAAGATCGTGCTAGGGGTTTAGGAGACACGGACGCCGAACACCTAAGCTCCCGGATGCCCAGACATAGATGACGGCAATATGCGCCCACATATAAGTATGTGGGCGCATAATAAAATGGGTCGTAAAACTTGTTAGTAATTACTCAGTGTATTCCTGAGTATGCAAAGAATGGACAGTTTTTTATTCCATGAGACCGTGCTTGCTTGGCCCATTAAAATGACCCGTTGTGATAGTTAAGCCTACTACTTATTGTGCTGAATATCGTGCAACAAAACTGTCTCTGTCAACTCTTTCCTCTACCTTAAAATCATTTTTAGTTGGACTAAGCCTTGAAGGAACAATTTGAGAGGTCCAAATTATTTTTTTTGTCATGGCAACAGGTTTATGAGCTTTAGTGAGCATTTTCATTAGAGGCGATTAATGGCCATCTTTTATGTACAAACCTGGTTTTGGCCTATTGATATTAACAGAATGATATTGAAAACAACTTTCCCATCCAGTTCTTTGAAACAAACCCTCGACATCTCTCAAAAGTTTGGAGCAAAATTTGTAAACTCCTGTCAAAGTCTGCGTGATCTACACTTTAGGCAAGTTACACAACAACTGTAGGGAAGACCACCCACCAAGAACCATAATGTCCAATTTGCGACTCAGAGTGTATAGATTTTTAAATGAATTCTGCTTTTCTCACACACGTGGGTCGTCAATGTTACATTAGCAGGTGGTAGAATGAGGCATTGACTGATTCGTCACCAAAATGGGGTGTAGTACTCTTTTAAACAAGGATTTTCAAATCTTTCCAACTCCAACATATACTCCCGCAATCAGAATTTCCCAAAGGCTTGATGGCGCCGTCACAGATTGAAGGAAGCTAGTCGCTATTCACGGGCTTGCCGAATTTGTAGTCAATGAAATAATTGCAGTTGTAAACTAACGTTCCTGTTAAGCATAGGAGTTTCAAAGTCAAAAAAACAAACAATAAGTAAGGCCAGTGACCAACATGACTGTTGGCGTATTCGAATTTTTAAAATGGACGGGTTATAAGAGAAAATGAACGAGTAGGTTATCTTTAGCAGCGTGGCTAAGCCACACGCATTAATTTGCGAATTGATTTAGATTGGTTAGTCAAAGTCTGGCTTAAGCTAACTTTGGCATTGAGGTGACAAATCCCCAAAGGATAGGATTGATGTTGCCCTGGGGCAGTCCTGGATGCGTTCTCTTTGTTAGCGGAGGTAGAAACTGCACTACAGCATAACTGACCTACCATTCAAAATGTCAATCACTTGTGATAGTATTAACAAGGGAGGAATAATGCATTGTGCATTCATCAATGATATTTACAGTTTTTAATAATTTCGTAGTGTCGACACTTCAGCTCAATATGTAGTAATATAAGTTTGCCTGAATTACAGCATGATAAATTAAATATTTACTAAGGATACGAGCCTCAGGGTATTTTGCACATTTAAAGAAACAAACATAGGTATCGTGCAGTGGAAAAAAAACAAATATGTCCACCCTAAAGCAAGTATGTCCTCCCTAAAACAAACATGTTCTCCCTAAAACAAATATGCCTTCCCTAAAACAAGTATGTCTGCCCTAAAAGGTTAACCAAAATACAGGTTTTCAAAGATAGCTCTGGATGGGGATTTTAATAGAGCATTCTAATAATTTCTGTTTTTCATGATATTCTATTAAAACAGCATTTCCTCAGTATTTAGCTGTCAAGAACGGAAGAACATTCCTTAACTTTGGTTTCTGTTCTACCAACAAAAATATTGAAACTGCCAGGAAGTAAAGAAAAGAATTCGAAAATAATGCATGTACACACTTCCTTTGACTTAAGTTGCTGTATCATTGGTCAAGAAGTCAGGACTGGATGAGTGCAGCCATGTTGTTAAATCCAGAAGTATTAATTTTGTGTTTGGAATTCAACATTGCTAAGTTTACAGCAACAAAATGTCTCTTTAAATGGGCACTAAGCCCTCTTTTGATGATTTCAACCTGCTAATGCATCATTGGTATTTATCTTGCAAGTTAAAGGCAGGAATCGACTTAACACTCATACCTCCTATCTCACATATTGGACATTATGATCCTTGGTAGGTGTTTTTTTCCTACAGTTGACGTGTAATTTGCTAAAATCGTAGGTCACGCTTGTCCCTTTAGCAGAATTTGAATGGAGTTTTCAAATTTTGCTCTAAACTTCTGAGGGTCGTCAATGGTTACAGAGCATTATTTAGTTTCAGAGAACTGGATGGGAAGGTCGTTTTTAGTATTTGTTAATGGGCCAAAACTGGGTTTGGTATCTTTTTAAGTACCTGCAGTTGCTAGTCCAGTTTAGTTATTTTTCTTCAGAAGTGGTAGAATAATACTGCGTACTTTGTCTATCGCCCTTTCCACATTCATATTGCTGTACCACTTCATTCGTGCATGCTTTTGTGATTAGATGTTAATATCCTATTTTCAGGCATTCGTCTGCAGTTCCATGGCAAGGCTTACGTGCACTGGACAGAGACGCACTCTACGGGGTCTGGTAAAAACCGACGAACGCATACACGACATTATTCTGCCAGTGAAATTTACTTTGATCAGCTTGTGGTTCTCTTTGGTAAAGGTGAGTACAGCTATATGGTCAAGATGAAAATACTCGGGCCATATGTTAATGTAGCCTTGGATGGACAATTAGGCGGTGATGTCAAATCTTTTTCTTTAATTTCTTACCACAATGAATGCCCTGAAATTTAAAATTTCCTAATTTAAAAGCTTTTGTTTTTAAAGGGGCTTAACGTTGTTGTGAATGCTCATGTAGTAAACATCAAAAGTAATTGGACATAAAAAAAACATTTTCCCGCTGTGACCAGTGATTATAGCTATACTCTGGTGGTGGATTTTGTTTGTTTTCGGCCATCATGACAGAGATTTCCACTTAAACTCATCTGTTGTGAAGAGGAATTCCGTTTCATTTTGCCTGATTATTTTTGCCGCGTACACATCTTTTCAAAAGGTTCTCTCAGTGTTACCTAGGGTACAGAACTCGAAAGCTTTGGTGCTACTTAATGTCTTTGCTATGTGTCTCCTAACAGATAAACAAATCGGCAGATTTGCAATTTTGCACAACATAAACTGTCCTCACATGCGTAATGAGACCACAAGGTGAAGGTAGCAAATACTGTTACGGAATAGGACACAATATGGCTGAAAATTAATCATTTTTTCATAAACACCAAAATACTGCCTTACCATTTTCAATCTCCATAGCAACCAATAGAAAATTTGTATAAAATTTTTTGATAATTCACCTTGTTATCTTTTTGAAAATTGTAAAATGGGTTATTCTGACAACTATTTTAATTTTTACATGTTTGGTGAGATTTCACCCTGGTGACTTAGAAATCTAAACAAACTCCTTTTAATCGCTGTGCCAGTGCGTTTACTCTGCCACGTGAAATCGTCCCCCATGCTGTACTTGAAAATTCAATTCCTGCAAAGACACGTCAAGAAGATTTATTCATAAGGTAAAAGAAACCCACTCCCATGATTTTCCTGAGAGCCAGTAGTGGGCTCGAAATTCACTTGTTGGCGGTAGTAAGAAAATGGTAATATTAGTAGTATTAGTGCCTTAAATACTGATGCTACCGTCAGACAATGTTTTGAAAACAATGCCGGCATTCAAAACTGTGTTGAAAAATTAAAAAATGTCAATTTTTGTGAATTATTTTGGCTGAAATTGGTGAGATTTCTTGGAAATGTTTCGAATTAAAGTAATCATTTTAAATTTGTTGTTGTCAGACTGATAAGCCAGCTAGTAATCGAAGCATCCTGTTTTTTCAGGATGACTGTAACACTAATTGAGCTGTATTTCCTTAGGTTGCCAAGACAACAAGATGTATGTGAAAGCACATAAACGTAGATAATGACAGAAATAGCTCATTGTAACACCTTAATTTATCATTGCAAGAGACGGGCAATATTCTAACAACTGTGTAAATATTTTTGAACCCGTTGAGGACTTGAGGAATGAGAATTACTCATTGTCTTTAAGTGGTGAAGTTGAGTTAAAGGGGAAGCATGATGTTTTTGGTGTTATCTCGTCTATAAGATTCAAAATTGTTGTCTTTCAGACATTTTCATTGTTTAAAGTAGCTGTTCTCCTTGCCTTTATGAACAGTGTGGTACCACCTTCGTTACTGTGGGAACTGTTTAGAACACTGTCAGGAGTCTAATTTCCATTCTTTTAAAATTGCATGTTTTTCATTTTTGATGGTTTTCTGATGACTTTTTGTAATGTATTTCTCTCTATCGATGTTCACATTTACAGCGTTCACCCAGTGTCCAATTTAAAGATGGCCATTGTATATGTTTACAAGTGTTTCTTCATTACAGTTGAGCGGTGTGTTACTATATTCTGGTTCTCGTGTCCTTCCTCTAGAAAATTCTACTTTTTAAGTAAAAATACATGTTTTAACTGCTTTGTTTTTAACTGTAGTGTCAAACATTTAATAATAATTTTAAGAGTAGTATTGTGCTGTGACATCATACCACTAAGAACTAAAAGTGCACTTTGCGCTTGCATAAATGTACGAGTCGTATCAATCCGCACATCAGTGTCAACCACCGGGTTTCAATTCAAGTTATGTTTTTGGTTATGATGCGTTGATTTTTACAGTTCAAAGACTTAACCAAGTTAACTTTTTGCTGAAAGTCATCATACAAAGTATTTAAAAAACATCATTTCTTAAATTTATCTAGAAATTCTACTCGTGTTACGGATGAGATGAGATAACTCTTAATAAAGCCTTGCTCAGCATACACAAGTGGTATATCCAGCAGTTGGCGCCTTCGACCTTCAAATGCTGCAATGTGATATCAATTTGAGGCTGTGTGGAAATATTACACAGATGTCAAATATAGGAATTAGTGAGAAACGAGGATTTTACTTTTTTGGGAGATAGCTGTACGCGCTCAAATTTTCTGCAGTTATTGTTAACGAAAGACATGCGGCTCTAGGCACTTTTTGTGTATGAATAAATGATGATTCATTGTGATGTATAACATGCACAAAAATTGTTTAATTGGGGATTTCAACTGTTGTATTTGCCAAACTTGGGTGCTGCAATTTTAATAGGACTAGAGTAATAACTAACGACCAGTTACCTACTTGTGATTATCATCGCTTTATCCATTAATATTGTCCACAGTCATTCAGCTAAACACCCAACACAAGGTTTTAAGAAATTTCACTTTCAAGTGGCAATGTTTTTTACACTTTGGGTGGTTTAACGATTGTCTACACCTTGCTGGGATATATTACACTGATGGGCTACAACTGGAATGCTTAAGGGACATTATCGACGAAGGAAATAGTTTTGTGAGATCAGCTTCAACATGGAATTGAATCTGGAATTCCGGTGGTCGTAGTTAAGTGTGCTGCTGACTGACGTAATCCTGTTCAACAAATGGCAAAGTTAATGTATCTAACAAGCACAGTCAAAGGTCTTGTAACTGATCAAAGCATATAATTTAAGGAAGTGTAGCCCTGGTGCAAGAATCTCAAAAATGTGTCTTTCAACTGTAAACTGATAATACCCCTTTAAGACATAGAGTATAACACATGCAGATAGTAGAAAAAATATCTTTTACTGATATATGGGTAGACAAGTACTGTGCCCGTCCATATTTTCAATTTTATGTGTACCCAGGAATATCAGTATTCTTTACGTGCTGCAGCTATGTTTTCTTATTTTTTTGCTGGGCTGTTTTCATTTTTGTGTGCTCTGTTACTGTTACATTTTCATGTGTCACGTCAGTGTGTAGCTAGGCGACAAGTCCTGCCTGTCCTGGCAGTAATAGTGCCCCCTGTAGGTGCATTTCAGTTTTGAATGAAATCCTTGTGCACCAATCCAGTTCTACCCTCTCAATGTGTGGTGCCCCCTACTGAGTATGATGGGTGCATACCCACTCTTTTCAGTAAATGTACAGATACTGAGATTATAGCTGTCACAGACATTTCACTTAGACGCATGACAAAACTTTTTTATCCATCATATATTTTTCTCATTTCAGCCCCGGGTCAAAGTGGTCCTGACCCCGAGTTAGCCGCTGGTCGATACATGTACCCATTTCAGTTCAACTTAATGCCAAACCTTCCATCATCCTTCGAGGGAACATGGGGCCATGTACGCTACTCCATGAAAGCAACCATTGACAGGCCTTGGAAGTTTGACCACAACACCAAGAGATGTTTCACTGTACTGAGCGTTCTGGACTTGAACAGAGAGTCATTGGCCTTGGTAAGGGTGATGATGATGGCTGGATTGGTGATTGCAAGTGGGTCAACCTGCTAAGACATCTGATTGGTTCTTGATCACATGTTCAGGCTTACAGACCAATCAGATGTCTCAGGTGGTTGACCTTGTGGAACTGTTGATCAAGTCAATGAAGTGCAGCTGTTATGCCACTGCTGTGTAAACATGCCTTAACGGTAAAAATTTTTTCATCAAGAAATAAATAGCTGGTGTGTTCTTATTGAAGAGCATGGCCGTGGACGACAGGTCAATTTTAAATCAGTAATGACTGTTGCTGTGCCTCCTGGTGCCATTTTTTTGTCTGCCACACAACCTACCAAGTTGTTTGATGGATGTTCACAAAATTTGCCAAATGCATTTCTATCAAAGATTGGAGTGTTCAAATTTAACCAATGCTGCCACTACATAGCTACCAAGCCCCAAGCCTGGAGGAGGAAAACCCAAGAATACTTAGCTTCAGTGTGGTCTACACTACTACTCACCTTAGAACAAGTTACTGGGGCAACTTGGCACAGATGTGACAATTTACCCCACCTTATTAACGTAGGGTAAGTTGTAAGTTGTTCTAGGATAACTTCCCCCCTACAAGTCATAGTGTGGACACAAACCTGCAGACACAGGGGAAGTAATTACCAGCTATGGAATTATCCAGTTTCATGCACTTGGGAGTCTAATCCTCTTTGCGCAATAATTGTCACATGGTGTAGGGGGATTAGTGTGCACGCTTCGCTAAATAGGGGTAAGCTAGTCTAGGCAAGTTGTGCCAGGGTAAGTCGTACATAGTGTGGCCATGACACGCACTAATTCTTCACTTATTTCGTACAAAAATTATTGCCAAAATTGTCATTTTGCAATTTTTTCAAAGGATGATTACTTCACTGCAAATAACGGAAAACTCGTCAAAAGTTGTTTTGTGACATTTACACAGCACAACCCTTACTAGTAAATTAATACAATAAAATTTTCTTAATCTTTTTTGGGGGACAAATTTTGCAAAATAGTGGCGACTTCAGGCTCAATGACCAATCAGATGTCTCGGCCGCTTATCCCGGTGGAGCTGGCGAGTAAGTCAGATGCATCCATTGTTATTTGTAGTTGTCACGTTATTGGTGAATCTTTGTAAAACATTTCTTGCACAAGATCGTTTGATTGAATCGGTTTTGTTCATTTCGAGTACAGTAAATTCTCAAGTTAGACCGGTGAAACTTTATTTTTTCAGAGACGTAACACCAAAGAACTACTTGATCATTTTAACTTCTGTACCACAATTACCGTCAGACAATGTTTTTGTATTCACAACTATTATGTAAGAAGGTTTTGAAATAAACAAAAAACTTATATTAGGTGTATTTGTGCAAATGTGTGTCCAAAATTGGTGAGATTTTATCTCAGTGTTGTAAGACTGTTCCTAAATATTTCCTAAATCGATGGAATACTTACAAACATACAAAATATTGCACTACGGTGTGTCTGTTGTAGAACCCACAGGAAAATTCTGACGAGAAGGTCCTCTGTTGTCTGTGTTGTGCATCTGGACCCATCACTGCGAGGATTTCAATCCCGCGGACAGGCTATGTTCCAGGAGAGTCCATTACTGTCAACGCTCATATACGGAACATGAGTTCACGTAAAATGGACAAGAGCAGTCTTAAGCTTAGTCAGGTTGGTCTACAAAATGACGTCTTCCATCACTAAAAGTAACTGTTGGTAGAGACCACTTACCATTGTACAATTAATCTCAAATTGTTCCTTAGTCAAATTAGATATGATTTCAGTACTCAAATACATTAAAAGGAGATTATTGGTTGACATCAGCTCGTCACGGCGTGTCATTTCACGAACTGAGCACGGTCTCTAGAAATAACAAATTGTCAGTTCTTTGCAAAACCGAATGTCATTTCTCATCTCATCTGAATATGGAACAAGTTGAAACAATTTTTTAGAGGTAAGTAATCGAACGTCTGCTGCTTGGCTGGAATGTAAGCTTGGAGCCACTTGAAATGAATTAAATGACAATCAAATTATTAAATGACAATCAATTTATTAATCAAATTATTAAATTGCAGGCATTCAATGCAGTTTAGGTCAAGAAATGATCAATTTTGTTATGCACTCACATATTTATATGTGGGTACATATTGCCGTCATCTCTGGGTGTCCGGGCGTCTGGGTGTCTGGGCGTCTGGCATCCGGCATCCCCGGCTGTATCTCTTAAACCTCTTGCAGGATATTATTGAAATTTGGCAGGTGTGATCCAATGGGGTTGACGGCATAGGCCGACAAGTTTCGGAATGACCCAAATACCACTGTGCCCCTAGTGGCAGTTTCAGTTTTGTATGTTTGCCTCTGTATCTTCAAAGGTCCTCAACCAATTTTCATGAAATTTGGCACTATCCTCCCGTTTAAGATCACTTTCACCCAAAAAATACCAATTAATCAAAACAGATGCATTATGTCTTGGTTCTCTGGTGTCCGTTGACAAATGGTTTTAGAGACTCTTTGCTTCATGATAGATAATTGGCCTGCGAGTCACCATGCTGGACACAAGAACACTGGAATGCTTAACAATGGACAAGATTGATATCTGGGTGCAGACTCAGATTATAACCATTGTTGTCTGGAGCTTCAACCAAACAGGAGGTTTTTGTAATGCATTTTGCAATGGGTATGGATGATTTGTAGCTGTTAAGATCTCAACAACACAAAGCGCGCAGTGTGTTTACTTTTATGACCCAGTTACTTTGTTTATCGACTGGGGAACACAGGATGGTAAATGAATGCTTCCTATAGCTCTGCAGCCAGTCTTTGCTGCTTTGCCATACAGTAGGTTGACTTGGCTCGTCCACAGGCCAAATATAATCTGACAAAATTCCGTTTGCTGGACATGTTGGGTTATGGTCCTGTTGTGGTCATGCATTCAGCTCCTGGGGTCTTCTTACTCGAAATGGAACTCTAAATTATTTCTTGGCATTTTCTATTCTACTTCACTACGAGCTAAAGATAAGTTTCTTTTATTCCGTGCTCGAGTACATGATGGCTTGCGTGGATAACTAGTGAATGTACCTGATGACCTCAGCTAAACTTTTGTCTGTGAGCTTGAAATCTCGAGGTTTTATTCAAGGCCATAGCTCGAATCTAGGGGTCATCAAGTGCGAACTTTGACCAGAAACTCAAATGTATAAACAATAATTAAATGTACTTGAACACAGATTAATAGACACTCGCCCTGAATTTGAACAATTAGAACAGAAAATGTCAAATGTAGTTTCGATTTTGAGTTGTGACAAGAGACTACACTAAAGCACGCAGTTGTCGGGACGATCAATATTTGTCTGTGTTGTTATTGGCCAACCAGAGGTCTTATACAGTCTAAATACTGCTGAAGTATGCTGAGGTAGATGAATAAGAGAGTTGGATTAACCTAGTACTCGAATCAGCGATAATAAGGTAATTTCATGATAGGGCAAAACACTTCAGAAATGTACATAATACCGCAATCCTAATCTGTAGTTACCTACCTTGTCAGCAAATAGCCTTCCATGCGACGACAAAGACCCGCTGGACCAACAACTTGGTGGCTTCCATGGTGAAGGGGGAGATCGCGCCCAACTCTGACGATGAATGGGTCAACGCCCAGCTCAAAATACCTCCTCTTCCACCCTCCAAACTTGTTGGTTGCAACATCATCGACATTAACTACACCCTCACGGTGAGGCCAAGCTTTGTTTCCTAGACGATGTGATATAATCTTGCCAGATTGGGACAAGAATAACTGAAGCCATAGTTGATCATCTTTTTTTCATTCTTCATAGACTTCTAACATTCTTGTTGTAAACGTCCATATACAATTTCTGAAAAACATTGTCTGATTGTAGTGTGGTGCCACCTATCAGTTATAACGATGTTAAGCCACTGTTATTTGTCTTGTTTTTAGTTAATCACGTGTCTGCCGTCTGCCTTAAGTTAATACGGTATTTTATTCACAGTAGCAATGGCATAGATCTTCAAAATAATAGCAGTCGTTTGGTGCTACTTAAGTTTTATGAAAATTAATGGAAGATTTGGCTTTGAGCCTAATTTAATCGTTAATTGGGGAGATTTTACATTCATTTGTTTATTACAGAACTATTAAAAGGTTGATCACCAGTATTCCTCAGTCATATCTGCACATCCTGAGGCTGTTGATTAGTCTTGTGAGACAACTCTCTTTATCTGTTAGTGTATCCAAACTTGGCTATTTAGAATGCACAAGGGTTAGTAAAACAATTATCTTCTCAGTCAAGACCAGAAACCCTTTCTTAACCTGTGTTTACTTACACAGTTGGAAGACTGAGGGAAGAGTTCACAAAGAACTATTTTCACACACTTTGCCTGTATTTCCAAATCCCTGTTGTGTGTGGATTACAGCCATAATTTACGACCATCTGCAAAATTCTGAGCCACTATGAGGACTAGTTACCATCTCAAAGCCCAAAATTCGTCACTGGAGCAACAAATTTCTGTTTCATAAACTGAACCAAAGCTGAAAAGTTGAGGGTTTCAGGTTTATGATTAACCATTTCAGCCCTAGCTAAAGATGTGACTTTTCCCCATCACTTTACATTTAATCACCCTTATCTCATTTCAGCTTGAAGTTGATCCATCTGGTCCAAGTCTTGACCTTGACATTCCTGTCGGAATCCTAATCGGCACCATACCTCCGCAGGCTGTCGTCGCCGCTTACTATGCTGGGGGTAACTACGACCTGCAGCATGCCCGACCTCCCCCTGTCTCTCACCCTACAGCCCCGCCCCCGCAGCCTACTGCTCCTCCAATGGCGGGACCATCAGATGACAGCATCCGTAAGTAATCTCGCCATTGTACAGTGAAGTTAACTATACACTGTGTGGTGTTAGTATTGTGGATTTCTTGTAAAGCACCCCCTGTGGGAGATTGGCCACATGAATAATAGATGGAGATGACTCATTGCATTACAACACAATATAGAGGGGCAGAAATGCACATGTGGGAGCATGAATCATGAAAATCCCTGGAAACTAGGTCACTAGGTCACTTGGAGTCCAAGGGAATCTTTGGTGGTGGCATCATCAATTTTTTAAATGGAGAAAGGGAGGGAAAGAGAACTTTTTATTTAATCAGATACAAATATACAATACGAAACAAAGAGTAATAAATGAAGGAGTGTAATGTACAAATAAGAATACAATAACGACTGCTATCGTATATGAACATATTTCTTTTCATTTAAATGGCACATATGTAACATTTTAATGCCGCGTGGAAAAACCACATTTTAGCGTTTGTGGCAGATGATACTTAAAGTGATTAGTTTTAATCATTCATTTTTTTGAACATGAGCACATATTTAGGCCCATTCATCTGTATCTGAAACAATGCGCTTTCTATTAAGTTATACTGAGGCTGCTTTGCCAGGTCAAAAATGGTTAAGATATATGAATGAAACAGAGTCTCAGGTTTATGGTCTCTTGGAAATTTCGTCAAAATCCCGAGGCTTGCCGATGTCAGGAGTAAAAGAAGAAATGACAGGCTTGCATTGATCAATAATAGCTGTATCATACATGTGCACCTTAACTCAAATCACTCAACACACACAGTGACATGACTGGTTGTTACTTTGACTATAAGGAGAGATAGCCGTTTTTACTTGGGGAAAAATGTATTTTGCGGAGTTACCTAGAATGCACTGCATTGCGTACAAGCACCCTCTTGAGGTGTGTTATCATTTAAGCTGACTGTTTCTATCAAGGATTGGTACTTATGAGTATTCGCTGATTGCAGACGTTTAGTAATATTGTATTATTTTCCAGTCGCTCCACCGCCATCTTATGAGTCATGTGTGTCTGGTCCTATCAATGTACGAGATGAAGGTGACAATGACTATACAATGGGCAATTTGGAGTATACACCAGCGTATACGTACTATGACTGGAACAAGCATACTGTATAGTGAGCACGTGATCAATTTAGAATGGGCAATTTAGAGTATGGTAAATTGTCACTTATTTAGCACACAGTATGGCGGATCAGAGAAATTCTGTTTTGTTGAATTTCTCCACAACAATAAGGATTCAGGAAATTTTAGTCAACTACGTGCATGGGCTGTACTGTGTAGACGCCATAAAACAAGATTTGTTGAAACTTTTATTATTTGCAAAAAGGTTACCAGCGTTTGAAAAATGGAAAAAAGTGACCATTTTGGCAACTACCATTGTGCAAAGTAAGCGAAGAATTACTGTGTACACCAGCGTACACGTACTGTGTGTCAAACAATCATACAGATTACGGATAATTACAGTGTAGTTTGTAGTTTTGGTATTTACACCTGTGTACTGATGATTTCTAAGCCTTCACCAAGAAAGAATCATGGGGATTTTACACAAGGGTTGAAAAGAACCCCCCCGTCGGAATCATTTTGACGTCTGGCTTAGAGCACACAAAAATGTGGACACAGTGTCACGATTTTCTCAGGTTTGGGTCCTTAATAGGACGTCAAAATATTCAGAGTTACTTATCAACTCAGGTGTCACTATGCTTCTGACAAAGTGAAAACTTCTTACGACATTCCCTTCAAGTCCACTTACAAGTGGAGATGAAGAGCCCCACCATCTGGGGTTGTTTTCAGGTGCTAAATCACTTTTTGGTAAATGAAGACCCTAGGGGCACTTTCATACGTGCATGGTACTATACAATTGACAAACAATTGTAAAATGTTAAAAAATGTGTGATGAAAACCCTATTACAGTGCCTTTTACTACCATTTATCTAGTGACCAAAGAGTGTCATGTGTTATGTCTTTTTATATAAGGTATGGACCATTTACCTTGAATTGTGCTTTTTTATTAGTAGGTAAGTAAACCCTTCCTACTGAATCTTGTCAAACAGTCTACATCTTTCAACCTGGGAAATACAACATGTTCGCTTTTGCTGGTCGCCATGATTTCCACTGAATTTCTATTTACGTGACTACTGTTTTCTAAACTGAGTATTGAAATGTAAAAGCTAATTTTGTATTTTATCAAGTTAAGATATTGGTCCGTGGGTACTAATCGTAATCTCAAAGTTTGTTCATTTACGTTGTATGAAATCCCCAAACTGCCCAATTTTGACATTTATCCATGCCTAAAACTTCTGAATTGCCTCACTTTTATTGTATGGCCGGGCTCATCTTGTTTATTATCGCCCTTTAACCAACAATTTGTTATTGTTTATATCTGTGCTGAGAGTTGTGTACCTCAAAAAAAAAAAGTTTTGATATTTGGCCACTGATATCAACACAGGATATCTTGAGGTGTTTTACTGTCAACATTTGTGATTGTGGTGAAAGAGAAACCGGACACTGGTGAAAGGTGTTTGTGACGTAAAGCAAACTGGGAATGTTGGCGATTTAAAAGCGCTATAACAACCAGCCTTGTGTCAAATACTGATTTGATTCTGACCCCTTGCGCTTATTTAACTGGTCGCAACTTGTTGCTTTAGCAGATTATAGATTCTGAGATGATTTCTGGCAAGGACTGACTGACCGTAGTTCATGCTGGGACTCAGGCAATGGCAGCTTTTGGTGCATGCTTATTAACAGCTGGAGACAATTATGCAAATGGTCACTATAACAGACCAAAACTAGCCAGTATGATGCTGTTTACAAGTCATCATATCATGTTTTAATCTAAATTATTTACGATTCTCAAAACATTCATAGACACATATTTGCATGTTTGTTATTAATGTTTTACTGAAAATGATCTTTATTTTGAATAATTTTATTGTTCACTGGTTACTTCCTTTATATCTAGTATGTCTGTGTGAAATGTACCCTCTGTTACTGGGTTAGTCTAGTTTGAGCACAACTTGTGTTTTGTAAACAAGCTTTGAATGTTAGGCTCTAGGTTTGCCTTTCCGTTATGCAGTTGTACCTCAATCTTTCACAGTGGCTAGCAAACCCACCTTCTCAAAAAGAGTTCAAACCACTAACCATTATAAAACTGGTCTCAGTGAGCCTGTTCCTTTCTCAGATGAGAAGTGATTTTTGGTCTTGCAAAGAGCTGAAAGTTTGTTATTGCTCTAGTCCACTATGTGAGGAGGAAATGTCTAGAATCTTGGGCCGTTCCAAGAAATCTGACTTGGCTGGGACAAATCTTAAAAATGCAGTCACTTTAAGATAAAACTTCAAGACTGCCTCAAGAAAGAGAACTCAAGTTTGACTTAAGTCTTTGAGTTTTTAGTTTTGTCTTAATTTTGACTATATTACCGGATGAGGAATTTTGGAAGTTGGGACAAATCTTAGACTTAAGCCAAAGATGAACTTAAGCCAGTTTCTTGGAAAGGGCCCCAGATCTTGAAGGATTAATAATCAAATAGCAGTTCTTTCAAAGCCTTAAAATCACCCACAATTTGACTTTGAACAGTTTGGGACCACTAACTTCAAGTGGTCTTAAATCAAAGGGAGGTTTTCTAACGGGGAGCTTGTTATTACCGCTTTAATTGTATACCCATATGTTAATGTTATGCATGTATTTTTAATGACATATTTAATGAATGTGTAGATATCTATAATGGCCACCTTTCTTCTCTGAAATTCAATGGGAAAATAGGGCTTCGGGTGCAAGCTTGCTCTAAATCTGCATGTGCCAGTCGACTTAGAAAACGTGGCTGAAGTTGTTTCTTACCAATTTCAAATGATTGGGTTTGGGAAAACCTCGAAACTAGCCACGCACTGGTTTCTTGGGAGACTGGTTGTTCGTTAGGCCTACTGGCCGACGCGACTACCGTCCGAGTTGGTTGTACCATAGATACTAGCTATGGTTGTACTATGCGGCATGTATATTTAGTTTTTAGCATAATAAACTGCTAAGTCAAGAATCTCATTTGAGTTAAAAACAAATTGGAATCATTTATACTACTACGTGTAGCCTAAATCAAAAGTCATCTGCCGTGGTTGAGAGAAGTGAGGAGGGTGTGGGAATGACCGTACGTTAGTAGCCCGCGGTGCAGCTGCGCTTGACTTACTAGGACACTTCTTTGAAGGAACTGTGATTTTTACCGTGCCAAAAACACAGCTAGGGGATTATTGTTGTATGGGATAGATTTCTTTAAATTATCATGCTTTTATCAGAGATATAAAACAACAAAATCCATTGTCCGTTGTGTTTTTGTGCCAATTCTTGCCGTTGTCTGGAGTCAGGGTGTGCCTTTACCATTCAAATACCCTTAAAATCTCCTGCCACGTAACGCGTGCCGGTGTGATTTGGTTCAGCGGCATAGCGTTGCGCCCGGTTGCATGAAACAGTCCTAAATAGGTCACCGTACTCAACCATGTTCTCTAAATCTTTTGCGTATTTGTTTTGTTCTGTACTAACAGATGTAGTATTTTTCCTATCATTTTATCTTTGTTGTGAGCTTCTCTTTGACTAATGTCATTTTCTAATTTATATATATATATAACTAAAAACTGAGCTAAAATAATCAAGGACAATTAAGGGCGTTGCATGCAAAGATCCCTACTTATTTTCAATAATATTGAGAATTCAACTTAGACTTCACTCTCGATTTGTATCAAAGCCTAAAATTGACTTAGTAATAATACTCAAAAAGCACAAGAAAAGACAATCAGAGTTTTTAAAAGCCCACAAATACGCAGTGGATTTAGGGAACTTAGTTGAGTCCCTATTTGGGACTGTGCCATGCAACCAGGCACAACATGAGTCAGTGTGGCCAGACTTGTTCTTTCCATGGAAGCCATTTACGAAAACAATGCAGAAACAAACAGCTTAGTTCGTAATCACACGAACATTCTGTCTGAGTACTTTTCATCAAAGAACCAGTACGCCGGACAGCTTTGAGGTTTTCGTTGTGAGATTAACCAAACCTGCGTCTGATACTAACAAGAACTATTTTAGTCGTGTGTGTGCGTGTGTGTGTGTGTGTTTGTGTGTGTGTGTGCGTGTGTGTGTGTGCGCGCGCGCGCGCGTGTGTGTGTGTGTGTTTCGAATGAAAGCGAAAAGTGGTCGTTTTTTTGTGTGCAACCAATTAGCCTAGTGAACAAAGTGCTCACCAGTAGGGTACTCATGGGCAGAGAATCAAGGACGCCCCATAGTCGAACATCTTGGTTATAATCTATGAATGGCAGTGAACAACGCCCGTTGGTAACAACCGTTTGACTAGAGACGGCCTTAGCGAACATCAATGAAGCGCAGATGCAAGACAGCCGGTACGTGAAGGTGGGTGCTGAAGGCTTCGGCCATTCAAATGAGTTTACGCGGCGGCGGAATGAATGAGAGACACGACTGAAAAAAGCTGTGATAACAGCCATTGACCGCGACACTCACGTGTGCGTCATTTGAAAAACTGCCCGCCTGTTTCTGTATACATGCATGTCTTAGCAAAGATTTTTGTCTATAGGCCTGGTGTGCCGATGGCTACCGCACGGTAAACGCTCTGGACCAATAAGCTAGTCCATCGACTGGACTTACATTGTGGAAATTAATGATACATGGAATTCGAATGGAATGTATATTCATCTTCATTTTGGTGCGTTTGAAACTCTTTAGAAGGGGATTAAGTTTTGTTATTTATAGTTACGCCTTCTCCGCAGGGCACTCCAGAAAATGGATTTCAATACACTTCGGTAGAGTAAACAACCACTTCAGGCACCGTGACGCGCTGAGTAGGCCCCCTACACCCGATCGAATGACATTAAGCTTGTATACCAGCAAACATGGTAATTCTTATTACAGAAATGTGAACTAGAACACACAACTCACAACTGTTTGGTGAAATTAATTTTCAGAGCCTCTAAACCAAGTTTGTTTCTGGTTCAGCTCACTACCCAGTCCTGCCAGTCCATTTTATTCAACCTTCTTGCGAAAACCGCGTCGCTTTATTTTCAAACGTAGTACTCACTGAAAAATACAGACGCCGAGAACGTCAAAACACTGAACCTGCCCATGATATTGTGCTAAAAATGAGTCCAGTGAGTAAGCTGAACCGGAAAAATTCATGAAGCTGATTGACGTAGTTGTGGAAAAGACGAAATCAAAACAGAAACAGAATAAAACACAAAGCAAAATCTATTTACGTTCATATCGGGATATAAGTGTTGGTAAAAAAAGTTCAGAAAATGGCTAGCAATGTAACCAGTTAGAGGACAGTAATTTGTCCACCGCGTATTTTGTGATGGTCTTAAAGACTTTTTCGTGCCGCTAAACCACCTGCATGGAGTTCCACAAAGGGAAGTTTTTTCTCCTCTAACAACCAAAACTACGAAGCACGCGAGACGAAACAATAGAGCAAAAACAGCATGGATTATCCGCACTGACTATTCAAGAGATAACATTTCAGGGTGTAATTTAACGAAGTTAAGAAAAGTTTAAAAGTTGACGTCTTTTTTGTAAAAATTTCTGTAAAAATATATAACTTTTGGCTAACATGATCAGCAAATTAACATCACAATTTTCCCGCTGAGTATTTTTCAAGGCTCCAAACAAAATATTTATATTGTCTACAGGAAGATCTACGTGATATATACACAAAACGTACCGAGAGTGGCGTACACGAAGTAATATCCCACGTGACATTATTCCGCGTATCGACCGAGATGCAAGGTGGTGCTTGCTACAAATTTATATATTCACGGTTTTAATGAGATATGGCATTTTTATCTAAGATCTGAATATTGTCAATATACCACGCACTTTCATTTACAATAACTAACTTTACTTAGCAGTGTCATCGACATAGCCTTTCTGTGTTTGTGTGTGTATTTGGTTTTGTACCAGTTATTTCATATTTCGATATTCCATGTTTACTGAAAAAATATCCTTTATTATTTTGATATGTATTCGCATAACTCGCAAATATATGGCTCTCAGATTTTGTCTAGTCGATGGACGTCATTTTTCGTTTCGGTGCTTTCATTAAATATCATGAATATGTTTTGTACCGGGTAACTTAGATCTAATCTGAGAATCGAAGATTTTAAAAGTGGTTGCTATCATGATGTAAATACACGTTTGTCTCTAAACGTTTAATCAATATCAATAACCTGTTTTGTACCTGGTTTCATAAATGCAATCTGCAAATCGTACATCTCGTGAACAGTTTTGCTTTGATTTTCTATCATTTTATATGTCACAATTAATTAAGTTAAAGAACATTGATTTTTTCTCTGGAGACGTAATAAATATTAGGAACATTTTTGAACTAGGTTTTTGTAGTATATTGTTGTATGGTTACATCGACATTAAAGTAAGATATGAAACAGTTTTTAAAATAAGTCTGAAGCAACACACATGAGCTAAACTCCGGCCGCAGTTTGACCACAGAAAACGAGAATGTCTTATTTCACTAAGGGTGTTTCGATTGCGATGATGTATGTAGGCCTACCGTATTACACAAAAATGTCGTACGTGAGAATCATTTAACATGATCGGTAATAATTACATTCCGCTGAGGCTCGTTAAAGCAACAATGACCGTTCCAAATCCGAATATTTCGTGCCACATTATTCAAATTGCGAATAAAGGTGAGTGCAAAGTGTGAATTCAAAGCTATATGTACCTGCAGTGTTTACAAAATCGCAGGCTATGGGTCAATTTGCCAGGTTAGAATCACGACTTAATTGATGTAACCGTCTAGATAAAAATCTTGTGAACATATCACCAGCGGAAACTTTTAACGAAGCCAAGATGTTTTCCTGCTTAATTTTATGCCATGAACGGGCAGGTGAACACGTCTCAGAGCATGTCATGTGCAGCCAAGATGGTCACTAAGAAAGTCTCAGATTTGGCAGTGTACACACAGTAACAATTTAAATTAGTGCTTCGTAAAATTTGCGAAAACAAACTTCACCGAGGACTTGAAGGGCCTCTCATCATTAAAGATACAGTCGGGATTTAGCATGGTGATTTTTACGACCATCTACATTGAAACGTGTATTGGAAACGTTTAACAAAGGACGTCACAATCACTTGTAACGCCTGTAATTCTTGTGTGCGTACGTAGTGTCTTCTAGTTTGTCATTACAACGTAATTTGTGAGTCTGTTATGAAAATGCTGTTCAGTCTCACGGAAATCATCATCATTAAAAAATACGCTGATTGGTGTTAAAAGTGCAATTTAGTGTTATGTAAAATAGCTGAAAATATGAATTCACGGTCAATGAAAAAAATTTATTCTATTTTTCAATCACAAAGAACGGTGTTTAGATTTATGTACCGTAGAAAGTTTATTGATGTTTTTGTCAGACCAGGTGCAACGCATGTGTCAGTTATTTATGCGAATTTCACAGTTATTAAAATCACTTTGTTACGCCAGGTATGTAGGATATTGAAAATAAGACACGTTTTAATGAACCCGTCATATGGAAAAATACGACAGGTAATAAACTTTTTGTCTCGTCATGCAAGCGACACGAAGGAGTCAATCTTAGGGCACTCGTTTGACTACATCTGTCTGACTTCATCTTTAAAAAGTGACATCTGAAATGTCTACTAATAATCGGTGGGCCAGATTTTGTAGGGCCTCTAGAAAATGGTTTTTGTGAGTACTTTAGGGGGGCAATTTTATTTTGGTGTTTTTTAATTCATTTATTAGAGTGTTTTCAAAATCTAAAAAGTTCCCACATATAAAGTTGCACATTTTTGAGAAATTTGAGTTTGAAGTTACCTAATAATCACCAAAGAGCTTAGTAAACTTATATTTGTAAAAACAACAGTTTTGGTGACTTTTTTGTAAAACAAGTAATATGGTCCCATCAGTGCCATTGTATTGAACAATATTACAC
>NMRA01000532.1:124169-145065 GCA_002633005.1 Phoronis australis
GTATCGTATCACATATCACAACATACAAAGATTAACCAGACTCTGGCTGGCGACTGACTGCCGCGAAGTCGACATCGGCGAGTGCCTCAGTTAACAGGCATCGGTAGAATAATCATGGAATAATCGTTAAAATAATCATAAACCTTACCTTTGTATGAGGTCGTGCTTACTTCCTCTCATAGAAGCACCCTTTTTACGCAATCTCAGATTCAGTTGACACGGTTGCAAACCATTTCACCATGTATTTAAAGGGCTCGCGAAATCGAGGCTGTTAATCTATCACCACTATTACACGCACGCCCTCTAGTTATTGCAGATTTTCCGAATAGCCCCATTGGTGAATCATGATCTACAATGCAAGTTTACATTTGCCCTACAAGCCAGAGTAGACGAAGTCACAAGCTCATTTGTCTGCCTCAGATGAATGAACCAACCGCTAATAAAATAGGTGTAGCTGGTAATTCAGTCAGTAGACCCTTTCTAATACATGCCACACGCACATTCTTAGGAAATCTGATCTTTTCTCGAAAAATCGCATTGAAATGACGGTAACAAAAACTTTTCTCACGTGCCACATCAACAGTATTTATGTATGTTCTCAAAAGTCAACTCGCTATGATGACTGTCTGTTTTCATAAACTCGTGTTCTCTCGCACAGTGGTAAAGCCGTTATAGGTTTATGGTTATGAGCACGCGCGTTGCCATCATATAAGTAAGAGTTATTAGCATTACGTATATACAGAAGTCCGTTTGTGCAAAGTGTAAATCACAAGAGGGGTAACTTTGCAGCTCGCCCTTGACACCCCCAGACTAACTAAAAATCTAGCAATAATTTTGACACATATAAAGGAATCTCGTTCGACAGACAAATTACTTTCAAAGCATCAACGAACCCGCGTTCCATGGAAGAAACTGACATTTGATTTAAACCATTTACGGCTATAAACTTGGTCTCAACTTGCTCCTCAGATCATTCAGATGACAAGTTCATTACATATGCGCAATATCGATGCAAATTCATAGAATTTGCGACTTGAGAACACTTGATATATGAATGTTCAATTGTCTGTATCCCAATCTTTTAAATGTAACATATCCTTGCTTTTCCCTGAAGTTACAAAGGAGTCACTTCAATCGAGAGATATCCCCAAAACAGGAACATGTATGTAATGCACCTTTGCTATCAATTTATCAATTATTTTTTATTTGCTATCCATTTTTCTGTCTTGAAAAAATATCATTCTTTACTGACACCCATTATGTTGGAGAACCACACGGCATTAAAATCCACTTATTCAATTCTATATTGAATCCCTTGAATAATAATCGAGACCACATTCGTTAAAAAGATTTACATACCAAGTTTGGTTTACGTTATTTTTGTTAAAGTTCTTACTAAGAATTGAAAGCAGTCAGTATATTTTATAGCCAACGAGAAATACTGATCAAAATTTAGCGTAGCAGCATGGTCGATGTTTATGAAGGTTGGACACAAGACAGCTGATAAGCGGATTCAGCATTGGTAAGTTGAAAGGGCTATGGGTATTGCGATCGTTGGTGAATGTCAATGCACAGAATTGTTGTTAATTGACCACCAAGTAAATTGTTTGTCCGTGCATTAACCTGCAGTTGGAATTGAAGGACTTTGAAAAGGTCTGTCAACAGGCCTTTGTTCCCACTATTTCCTTTTGATCCATGGAATAACTGATCTGTATTCAAATTCTTTAAACAGTTGGCATCACTGGTGCATCCTGTGAATAATGTGCATCTACCACCGATCACTGCTAGCTTGTTTCCAACTCTAAGATGGTCCTAATGTACAAGGTAACATCACAGATACCAGATATCGATTAGCAAAACATCCTCATGTACGCTGAAAATAAATTAGATTTGCCTCCCCGTTTCCCTACAACTGAGCACAGACCTATAGAATAAGGTTTACAATCCAGAGCAACAGCCTCACAGGAATAGGCCATAGTCCCAGCTTTCCTATCTTTCACGTCCGTGACTACTTCAGAGGAACAATGGGAACTTTGAACTTTAATTCAAAGAAGGATTAGTAAGAATCTTAGTTGGAAATAACAAACCTCAGATATTTTGTTAGCCACTAGGTGTCAATGCAATATGATCAGAACAGCCAATCAAACTACAGGAAAATATTGTGTCCAAGATGTCTGCTTCCTGAATCATTCTGTTCTTCACCAACCAAACAGGAGTTTTGCGCCAGCTAGCTGTTACACTGCTGGGAAGATGAATTATTGTATAATTTCATGCATTGTTGAAACAGCAATAGACTGTCAAGACTTCTGTCCCTTGTTCCATTCACATTAATTAGGAGTCTGCTCACATTTTTGAGCTTCTGGAATTTACAGACATAACCTCCCGAGTCATTTAAGGCTGCTGATTTTGAAAACAAGTGGATCGAATTTGAGTGCAGAGAAAGCCTCATTGCTGAGAAGTTTTTAAGTTTTGTGACAAAACAGAACTACGCTAACACAGTGTTACAGAAATTTACTGGTGTGACGGAACTTGAAGGAGCTCTTAAACAAGGAAAAACGATTAAGCTGACCAATGAAACATTAAAAGTGTTTAGCTTAGTGCTAGTAGCAAAAAACCAAGGAAGTTGTCAGTTGT
Source organism: Phoronis australis (assembly GCA_002633005.1). Classification (NCBI taxonomy): domain Eukaryota; kingdom Metazoa; phylum Phoronida; family Phoronidae; genus Phoronis; species Phoronis australis. The sequence goes on from NMRA01000532.1 coordinate 126,804, forward strand.
GTTTAACAGTACTCAAAGGAAGATGCACGTGCTGCCTCCATATTGCATCATTTGCCAGAAAACGATGTGGGTTACAACTTACCGACAACCACACAAAAAAGAAAACATGAAAAATTGTCCAACTTTGAAACATTGAGTGACAAGTACCTTAGTTGAAAAATCTATAAATTACGGTAAAAATCTCTTGTTTGGGATATAGAAAATTTTACTTTTTGCTAGAGGTCCGAGCTTGTCCCAAATTTTGGAAATTTGCTCTCAATTGGGCATCCCGGCAAACTCAAAGGCACTGGCGGCATTTTAATTAACATTTAAGTGATTGTCACTGCTTTTTATGAACTTTCAAGCCTATTTTCCGACCATGTCATGAAAAAATGCAGTGTTTAGAATTTGAGACAAATAAAAAAGGCAAAAATAGTCCGTGCCCCAAATTTTGTAATCAAGACAATTGAATGTTAGCTCAGATTTCGAGCTATGTCAGAATCTTACATGGATGTCAACCAACTAGTTAGGTGCACACCTTACTTGGATGACAACCAACAAGCAGACGCCACCTTGTGGTTGGTTGACATCCAACATAGCTTCGTAAAGCTTTAAAGAGAAAGATAGTTGGTTAGTTGGTTGACATGCAACATCCAATATCTGCCCCACTTTGTGGTCAAATGACGAAGCTATACTAAGGGACAGACAGTTGGTTAGTTGATTGACATCTAACATCCAATATCTGCTCCACCTGGTGGTCAAACGATCAGTGGCTAGGGGCGGATCCAGGATTTTGATTTGGGGGGGCAGGGNACGAGTATCAGCCATATTCCTTTTTTCCCACACACACCCGCTAGACGTCTCTACGGTCCATGGAACAACAATGGCCACCAGTGGCCGTCCAATAGGATTTCGCAAGGTGAAACGTCTCCCTCTCTACGGTCTCTGATACAACTAACATATACACTGTAGTTAGTTGGCTAACATCCAACATCCAATAGCTGCCCCACCTGGTGGATAAACGATCACTGACAGATACTGCTATGAGGTAGTTAGTTGGTTGACATTCAGCATCCAATAGCTGCTTCATCTGGTGTTACATCAAATCTGAACGATGTTTAGTTTCGAAAATATATTTTGAAAATGCATAAACAGTCGATTAGTGAAATATACTGTTTTAAGATAGGTACATTTGTAAAACGGGGTCACCCACTCACTGTTTTTTTCATATTGTGAATATCAACACGTCCGGGTATTTGTTTGACTTTCGTAAGCAGACAAACGCTGAAAACTTCAACGCTAGATGACGCGGGACCGCGCAGAAGCGGAAACAATAAGATCGTTCACGATTTCAGGGCACTCACGAATTTAGGACCTCCGACAGTATCATCAAAAGCCCCTGACAAAAATGTGATGGTTTTGGGTTTGGCCCATGCAGCAAGCATTTCTGAATCACTCAAGATTCTTACAGGAATAGCTCAGAACTCCAGAGTAATTGATTGAAGTTCAATCGATTTTAATAATGGCCAAGGCTCGAACATTCCTTGGCCTACATGTATATATATTCACAGAAACGGCAACACAGCTAATGTCTTCAAATGTGCAGGCAAGAGTCAAAGCCCTGCTGTTGGACATTTGACAACATCACCATCATTATTCGCAACAGCAAAAAGTAAGACATCGTGTTACTGATCACTCTCGACAGTCACACAGCTCAGAACATGGCATGCATCTGACGTCAAGCAAGAGCACATTTTTGCGCCAGCCACATTAAAAACTGTAAACTTATGGAAAATATTGACAACATTCTGTCGTGCATCTTGTGTGCTCAGTGTGAGTGCCACAACTGTATGCATCGCGTCCTTGACCTTATGACAATAGTATAATGAAAGTGATGTTGGTGAATTCAGTGAAGAAGCATTGGAAATGTTAAGATGTCCATATTTTTATTTAGATATCAAATCCTTTTCAAGTAAAAATATTGCTCTATTGAAGTGAACTCGGAATATAACAGAGTCCTTCGACCAACAGGAGGCGCTGATAAAATAAAACTTTTCCCATCTTTTTTAACTAGTGGCTTCAAATGAATAAAACAAAAAAATAGTCATTCAATTTTTGCTCAGTGTTTTGGTTTTTATTTTTTTTTGTGCCAAATTTTGCAAAATGTCAAATTTTTAGGTCAAATGTCTCAAAAACGTGCGAGCCGAACCTTGGGACCTTTTTAGATTCCTAAAGTATGTTACTTAATGAGACTAAAACCACCAAAATAACATTGCCTCCAAAAGTAGACACGGAAGTGATTGTCCAGGCTTCCTAGAGCTGAATGGACTGTGGTCTAGAATATTACAGTTAGCATAGTTAATTTGCTGTCTTGTGTTTGCTTAGCTTGTGTGTATCCCAATAAATAAATAAAACTTGTATGAATTCGTTTCGCGTTAGCTGTCAAAACTGCTTCTCGTTTGCTTTCTTGTTCACCTGAGTTTCTAAGTGGCCAGACCTATTCATTTCTCTCTCTACCGTAAACTTTTCCCGTGAATGGAAAATATCAACGTGGGAAGTGAAGTCCTCAATACAAACCAAGATTGTTACACATTAGTTGACATGACGTGTAGCTCCACAGACTCATCAGTGTACATGTATTACATTAGGACATTCGCTACTACACGGGAGATGGGAAAGATGAGAGTATCCTCGAAGGATGCTGTACTGTTGACGATTTGATTTACAATGAAGTGCGTGGTGCATAAGCGTAACAACACATTTCAGTTGGGAGGAGACTCATTTTGCTAGGATCAGGCTAATCGCGTGAATGGAGGGGTAACGTGATGATCCTTATCCGCCTCAGCATGCTGTTAACTTGTCACATCTACATTGTACAAAACGTTCAGTGGCTGTTCTGCACAATCACCGGCTTTATGATATTATCACAATGAGGCCAATACAAGCATAGCTGATTCTGCCTCTCGTTCAGTAACGCTAGGACCTCGCTAAAAAGAAACACTTCGCGAGATTACTCGAGATAAATGAGAACATGTGACTTTGTCTAGATTTTAGCTAGGTCCTAGCGTAGGTTCTAGCGTTACTGATCGCACGCCTGGTCTGTGTTTAGTGAAAATTTAGGCGGTAGCTCGGAATTTTTTTTGTTGCTACATTTTTAAAAACGAATCTTCACCTGAGACAAGCAAAATGAAGCGAAGTTCATTTTTTACGTAAGGCTTGGCAAATCGTGCCGTTGCAAACCTTGGTTAACCTTGTGCCTTTGGACAGCTTCACCAGACCTTGAATGAAACTGATACACGCGGGCGTTTCGTTTTAGTCGGTGAATGCAGGTGTCAAAATGAGTCTCGTACACACCAGAACCAACGAAGGTTTTTGGCCCAGTCTATAGAAAGCATAGGCATACAACGCAACTGGCCCTTCCGGAACAACTAAAATCACGACAAACAGGGGCTGGACTGCATCAGCCACATTATATTCGCCATGTTGACTGTTTGCATCTGTTGACGACACAAATAAACATCACACCTGTCTCTAGGTTACCCTAATTTACACGCCAACAGGGCAGAAACCTTTGCAATTATAAGCTTCGTGAACTACTTCGCATCCACAGTTTTTCCACAAGCACTCACTAGTTTTTGAGCCACAGATGAACTAACCTCCCCCAGATTTCATATTTTCTCATTTTTGAGACTATTTTGACTGAACAATTACTAGTTGCTGTCACCTATACACACTTTTTTGCTCAGTCGTAGTTTTTCTTAAACCTTTACTTCTTGCAAGCGGGACGTTGAACCTTAGTAGGAATTTCAGGTACCCTTCAGCAGGTCTACACTCACTTTTATCTTTTTTCCATAATCTGGATGGTTTTAGCAATCTGAGCGCACTATCTCGATCTTCTTAGTTCGCAAGAATCGCACGCGAATGGTGGCTTTGGGGTGAAAGTTGTTGATTTGGTGTATTTTGTTCCTGTTTAAAAGTAGCTGGCTGCATTGGCTGTGCAGTGTAGTTGTAAAAGAAAGAGAAATTGGATTCGCTTTTAGTGGCTTTGTACGCGGTTTTTTGAAGTCTTTAACTCACTATAATGATCACATTTTCAGCTTTTGTACATGTGGAACAAAGTGTTGGAGCTGCCAAGACCTGGCTTTTCAAGCCCCAAAACCAGCAAGAATTGTTGAGTGCCATCTACACCTTATGTATATGGTAGTGTCTAGTCGGGCGATTGATTAAAGAGCATGGGATATTATCCAATCACTATTATACATACCACCAACGTAATCTAAGCTCGTCTGCCGAAGTTTACGGAAAATTTCGTCATTGACGCGACCACGAGTCAGCTTGATGTGAGTACAACGTATCAAGCGCCTGTAACGGTAAATTGGTGTCCTCCACATATACATTCTCAATTGAAACTTACAGTAAAGAGCCCCTCATCAGCAGGGGATAGCTAAAAGAACCCAGCCCCCGAGAGTAAATATATCTACATGCACGTTAATCCATACAAATCCAAAGCCAGTTGAATGCAACACGTACCTTATCTTTAAACCCTGCAGCTACTTCTACCAATAGAAGTAAAACAATAGTGGCGATGTTCAACTTGAAGCAGAAGTGGACTGTAAATTCTTTGAAGCTCTATGGTACCGAACTCCTACTCCAAAAAAGTCACCTACCTAGGTGTTACTCTCCACCATCGCCTTTTTTGGACACCTCACGTGGTGGAGAAGATAACCACGGCCAAGTCGGCCCTGGTAAGGTTGGCTGAGTAGTGGGTAAAACTTGGGTACTCTCCCCAAGAATTGCTTTTATGTTACTTCTGCTTGGCCGGGGACACCTACAGCTGCAATGGAAATGCTTATTGGTTTGTTGCCATCCCTGCATTAGAACCTCAGCGGTGAAGCTGTGCTTGCAGCTTACCGTATGAAGTGTAAGGGGCAGTGGAGTAATGTGCGAATCACTTATACTGTTGCTTACAAAAACCATCTTGATGTATGCAGCAGGTTAATGTCAGAAACTGGAACACTTTTGGCAATGCCGAGAGCTATTTTAATGACGACCCTAAATCACAGACACAATTTTTATACAGAAATTGCATATGGTCACGGAATCATTGATTGCAATTACCAACAGTCTGTTTGTTACTCTGATGGCTCGAAACTTGACAACAGGCATTCAGGACTCGCAGCAGAAGGAGAAGTGCACCTTGTTTTATACCAGAACATTGCATACCAGTTGCCTATAGGTGCTGCAGAGTAAAGGTAAGACGCTGGGTGCGCAACCTGTCAGTGGATCCATGGAGGAAGCTCTCCGTCTGCTGACAAACCAAACAACTACATTGTGTTTCCAAGTCATATTGAACAAAAATATTCAAAGAAACTGTTATGTTTAGATGTGCTTGCCATCAGGCAGTTGATTCAGGTTATTACTGGACACTGCAACTTAGCTCGGCACCGTAACATTACAGGCCACATGGCATGTTCATTGTGTTCCAACTGTGGCTTGGAGGCCGAGACTCCTCAACATCTGGTGGAGATTTTCCCTACCTATAATAGACACCATAATCTACTACTTGATGGACACATAACGTGCCTGCTTGACATTGTTAGTTCATGCAGGTTTAATAGTCTTTTTGTCTTTCTGAAACAATCAAGTAGATTGGAAGATTTTACTTATGAGGAAATCGGTGACGTCGATTCCCCACTAGTCATAATCAGGTTATTAGTGCAATGGGCCCGGCCTTCTGGCCTAAACACGCCTGACGTACCGCAAAAGGCATCAGGCCATCTGTACTCTTGTTTACATGTACTTCTACCACTCTCAGCGAATTCAAACTACAAAGCGTAACATGTTTCGACGAAAGTATTTGTGGTAGCTTCGCAATTCTTGACCAATACTTAATTATTTAGGTTACCATATAAGCTTAATTGTACTGGGAATTTCATTAATTCAGTCCTTACCAGCGGCCATGTTCGATGTTCGTACGGCCAAAAATGTGCAGACGTTGTTATGCAAAAATTCTATATCCTCGCCCACATGGAAAACCCATAACTCACAACCACACGTGAGAATTGATAATATTTTAGCGTCAAGCAATCTCAATCAACCTGTAACTGGCTCAAAGGGGGAAGGTTTTCTTGTGCTTTTTAAGCACCAAAAAATGCCTTGCAAGTTTTTCGGACAGGTTCTTTTGACCAGTTGTTCAGATCACTTTGACTGCAAATTGCATAGTATACGTGTACTGTAAACTGTGACTTGATGTTACGTGTACCTTGTTGCTCTCTAAAACACTTTGCGTAACGTCCCAGATAACTATCATTTTTAATTACCATTCTTTTCGACCGTCAATTTCCATTTTGGCAGTGCCTTTCTAATTGGCATTTTGGTCTCTGCATTGAGAGCGTAGGTTATTCAAACATCGCTGGGTTGTGAGCAAACAATAGCATGCATACTCTCCATACAACGACCATGGTTACGATTCTTGCAATTATCTTAATGTACGATCGGATGGGTAATTTTGTTGAAGTGTTCACGGTTAGACTAGCGCATATTGTTCACAATCCTATCGAGTAATCAGCATCCATTACCCACCATTATGCAGCTAAATGTCATGTTTGGAGAACGGTAGCAATCTCAAAATCACATCCTGCACCTGCAAATTGTAGTCAAACGTAACATATTGATCAACGACGTCGGTTGGACCAAGTTTTATCACCAAGAACAGACAGACTAAACATAGATAAAGAAATTAGCAGCAACTGTAAAAACTTTTTTCTTGAATTACGAAAAGAAATGAAAAATAAGGAGCATTTGTCTGAATTCTGCGACACAACATCCTGCCACGGAGCGTCTCAAATTTACAACGACAAGTATGGCAAAGTACTTCGCATTGGAATGGTAAGTTATCCGATTCTTTATAAAACAACTGTACTTGGACTTCCACACAAGTGAATATCCAGATGAATCAATGGCTACATGAAGATGACGAACAGTACTGAAATCAAAATAGGGGACATTATTTCTAGATGGCAAAATTATCAATCACATATTCTGAAACTTAATGTGAAAGATTTCCTGGCGTTGCGGATCCAACTGGCTTCTACTGATTTTAACTCATCAGTGTTTGAGCACCTTCCCGACACGGAAAACTCGTTCGAGACATAGAAAATGAGGGTGTGACCCATACATGTCAACCAATACGGGAATTACGCATTTGCTGCGCAATCTTGCCGTTTCTGTAGTGCTACGACATAACTCCAAATGTGTCGCGTTTTCGGTGATTAATACGCATTTTGCCCATTTTCATAATAAAGTTTCTTTTGTCGAAAAGATCTCAAATCACGAGCCTCGCTCGACAGGGCCAAATGAGTTACCAACGAGTATAACAACACTCATAAATACTACATGTTGATGTAAGAGCTTCTAATAATTAAGTACGTATGCTTGACATTATTTTGACTCGTTTTCGTAAGTGATATGATTTGCTATGTTATTCATCTAAATTACGGCTGCAGGCCCTGCAGCTTTCGTCTACGAACCTTGGCAGAGGGACCCAATCAATCATCGTTCAAACGCAAATTGAGCACGAGGCTCGGCAACGTCAGAAAAACTAAATTTCAGTATGGTATATTTCAGAGGTGGCACATTTAAATTTGTTCGGAGGTTGGAGTTGGTTGGAATTAACCTGTATTGTTATTAACCCTAAATTAGTATTTCATTATTTCGCAAACAACCGGTCACCGAGTCACTTCGTGTTCCTTCAAGTTCATTGAGAAGTTCAAAAACTATTCATCACCAGTACGACAGTAGTCTGCGTAATTACTGTGGTGCCTGTTGCTTCCGATAATCTTGACTAGTGTCTTCCGTTACGATACCCTCAACAAATCCTTTGGTGTAGAATCAGCCACTGTGAACGCAACCATCCCCAGAAACTTTACTCAAGTTTGAAGTTATCGAATTTTGCTTGACTTAAACTTGACCTACTCATCATTCTAGGTAGTACTGCTAGTCGGTAGTCTCACGACAGCAGCAGCCAATGTGGTGTTGTCTATCAGAAACTACTATAGATATCCATACCACCAGACGGTGGAGAAGATATACACAGCTGACAAGCCGTTCCCCAGTGTCTCAGTTTGTAATATGGAGGCCGCCACATCGAGCCAAGCTCTTAATGTTTTCATGCAACTTATACCTGTCTTCAGAAAGTGTCTATCAGATGACATTTTCAGGTATACCGAAAAAAACAAGAAATATGGAGGCTTTCCTATGTTTTACGATAACGTTGACACAATTGGTGACTACACGTGGAAACTGGAGGATATCGTAATTGACTGTAAGTACGACAGCAAGAAGTGCAACGACAGCAAAATAACCGAGTTTTTAAATCCCTATTACGGACGATGTTTCACGTTCAGCATGGACGACAATGCTATGAAAAAAATTGGCGACGAGAACGGACTATCGCTGATCCTATATTCGTATTCTCCAAGTTTACAACAACATACAAACATGGCGTCCAAGTATTCCACTTTGACAGATCTTAACTCTCACGGTCTCAGAGTAATTGTGCATAATAAAGGAGAGTTTGTAAATCCGTCGGTGAATTCCATCAAAATAGCGCCAGGATTGTCCACGTCCATTGCAGTTCACCCGTTGAAAACAAGGCGACTTGGTCCTCCGTTTAAGTCTAATTGCACCGATAACAGTGGGAATTCGAAAGCAAATTGTCTACTTGCTTGTAAACAGTCTCATGTAGTCGATAGATGTCACTGCAAAGATTCAGACCTGCCGATACACCGGCATCCTCTAGTGTCATTCTGTGGTAATATTACGGCTATTGTCAATTGCACTTACGAAAAATGGTCAAACCAAGTTGATTGTATGTTGAAATCAAAGAACGAATTCCAGCTAAATTATTATCAGTACTGTGACTGTCAGGAAACTTGCGAAGAGTACAGTTTTAAGTTAAGTCAGTCTGCGTTTATTTGGCCCAATAACTTTGCCCCAGCTGCATTTTACAGGCAATATGTCAAGAACAAGACTTCGTCTATCGCCTTCAAGGAAATGTCGAAATACAGCATGGACTTTATGTTGAGCAAAAAGTTAATCAACCAACACTTTGCGCAGGTGAACGTTTTCTTCAATAACGACGAAGTCGAAGAGATTACCGAGACAGCTAAGTATCCCAATTGGACATGGAGCTTGCTGTCAGAAATTGGAGGCCATTTGGGCTTTTGGTGCGGCGTTTCTATTCTGACACTAACCGATGCCGTATTTTTCGGATTGAACGTCATTCTCAATGGGCGAAAATCACGTGGAGTCACAAGCGATTTCAATGTAAGACAAGTCAAGAATGATGAGAAATGATGCTATGAATCTAATTCACGTACATGTTATGTGTTCATACCATTTATATTCATGTAGAAATGTAGAACGGCATGTACATGTACACATACTTTTGATGTGAGGAAGAGGCTAGCATATAATACTAATGCATGCACGCACCCAGGGGGCGCGGGGGGCTCCAACAAGCTCCCTATTTGGCGAAGCGGGCAAAAAAAATCCTATTCAAAGAAATAAGAATTCCCAAAATAGTAGAAAACTGGAGAAAATTTCCACTAAAAAGGCAAGAACTACCAAATATCGGTGAAAGCACAACTCATAGCTGTGAAAGTACCCAGATAATCGTCTTTTTTAGCAAAAGGTCCACTCTCAAATTCGAGTCCCCCCGAGTTTTAGGCTGTGTGCGCCCATGCAGTGTGGCAAGTCATATAGGTAGCTAGCTAGTTCATGAAGCTACTTACACGTATTCAGAGGCGAACACGAGTTGTGTTGTTCAGTGACCACATGGATACCACATGGACATAACTGAGCATCCATTGCGACTTGATCAAATTGTTGATTTCGTTCAAAACTATATGAGAATGACAAACCTCTGAAAACAACATGGCATCTTTCTAGCAAGTTGAACTCGTTCCACATACTGGTTGATTCCCGTTGACATTTTCAAACAGCAAACTCACGCAGTTACTGATGGCTAATAGCGGCATACCAATGACATGGCCCATGGGAGAGAGGGAAATCTCATTAATACTGCTAGAATACGCTATACATATAAATATAGAAAGGAATTTTCGTACAAGCAGTAGGTATTAAAAAGAAGCTTGTTCTAGAAATTTCCGTACATTATTTAGTTATGTTTGTGTCAGGTGTAGCTTATTCTGCATGTGTCACGTGACATATTAGCGAGATTTTGTTGTCATTTTCCTCTGGTGATGGAAAGTGGCTGTCTAATAAACAGGGTGTTTAACTGTAGTTGTTGTCGTGCTTATGTGAACTGTTGGACACTCGCTCCACTCTATTGATCAGGACAATCGGAGAGATTTCCGTACGTACTTGCAAGCGGTTAGAAAAAGCCCGGAAGCCCGGGGGAGAGACAGAGCTACAAATGAAGACGCCCCCTCCCTAGTACACAGGCTGAAAGAAAGCAACGTCCTTTCGATTGAAGTCACCATGCTGTGTCGTGCGCTCACGTCGACTTCTTGCTGCTTTACGGCATGTGTGTTATGAACGCGAGAAGGCTCTAATAAAACTATACGGTTGGGTGGGTTGTTTTTGTTGAAATTTCTTTTCACGGTCACTGCAAGGCGAATGCACATGATGTACAATTCCATTAAGTAATCGATATCTATTCTCCAAGAGGTACGCCACTTAAAATTCCATGTTTAAACAGATTTAACGATCGTAATATCACGAACTGCACCAGTATAAAACAAAATCTTTTACAAGTAAAACTTAATGAGCAACGACGACTCACGGATCAAGTTCCATCACTATAGTGAACGGACAAAGCGCACACTAACAGCCACATTAGTTTCACCGAGAGGTGGTGCTTTTTATGAGTTACGAAAAGAAAATGGAGAATAAGGAAAACATTTTGTCCGAGTTTTGCGGCACAACCTCCTGCCACGGTGCGTCTCAACTCTTGAATGACAAATATGGCAAAATATTACGGATTGGAATGGTAAGTTGCACGTTTTTGTGTAATCTGGCTTTTAACTTTAGCGATTATCATTATCGGTTAATTGATGAGTAGATGACGGACATAATTGAGGCACCCAGTTGAATTATTTGATGCAGAAATTATATATCACAACTTCTAGAACTTCCTGTAACAATTTCCTCGACTTTACTGAGCCGCCTGGCTGTTACTAATCTAAATTCTGCAGTGTTTGATCACCTTAATGACGCGGGACACTCGTTCAAGACAGCGTACGTGGTGGCGCTGGAGAAAGAGTGATCTTGTTTTAGCTTGGTGTCAAAGAGTGGGTGAAAACCAGGAACTCCTCTTTGAATATGTCTGGAAGTATTCCTATGTAAATTATACGAGTCATGGGCCAGGGGTATTACGGTGTTGTCTTTGTACATGAGGAGACAGCGAGGGTAGTATTCGTAGGAATCAATCTCTCATCAGTTTATTATGAACATCCAGATGGCGCCGCCACGTCGGGAAAACTAAACTACACCAACTTTCAACAGTTGCAATTTTCCTTATTCTCACGGAAATATTTGGAATTTAAGCGTACTGTTCAAATTCGTACTGCTAAGAACATTATTATGTCATTGAATCTCTGACAATCCATCCCCAAGATGCCATGTGTTCCCTAATAATCAACTCGACGACCTTGTTTTGGTGCCAACTGCTGACGATAAACTCGTCACCTATGCCAATGCCCTCGATAAATCCTTAGGTGTACCATGTCAAACGGTATGGATCATCTCCAATAACAATGTTACAGTTTGAAGTTCGGCATGAGCTAATTAGAGATGAGTAAAACCATGATTCCGCCTTACAGGTGATGTTAGTTCTCGCCAGTCTCACGACAGCAGCAGTCAATGTGGTGTTGTCTATCACAAACTACTACACATACCCATTCCACCAAACAGTGGAGAAGACATACACAGCTAACAAGCCCTTCCCCAGTGTTTCAGTTTGTAATATGGCTGCCGGCACGTCGAGTCAGATGGAACAGATTTACGTGAAACTGGTATCTTCAACAACATGTCTATCATATGACTTCAGAAAATATCATGAAAAAAATAAGAAATATGGAGGCTATCCACTCGTTTTCGATAATGTTGACGAATTTGGCGACTACACGTGGAAAATGGAGGATATTATAATTGATTGTCAGTACGACAGTAAAAAATGCAACGACAGCAAAATTACAGGGTTTTTAAATCCTTATTACGGGCGATGCTTCACGCTCAACATGGACGACAATGCTTTGAAGAAAACTGGAGACGAGAACGGATTATCGTTGATTTTGTATTCTTACACTTATTATTCAAGTTTGAAAGAACAGATAAAGGGAGCACCGCTTTATTCCTCTTTGGTAGATGCCAACACTCACGGTCTCAGAGTAATTGTGCATAATGAAGGAGAGTTTGTAAATCCGTCGAGGAATTCTTTAAAAATAGCTCCTGGTCTATCTACATCCATTTCTTTACATCCCGTGAAAATAAAGCGACTTGGTCCTCCGTTTAAGTCTAACTGTACCGAGAAAAACTATTCCGAAAAGTATGGGAATTCGAAAGCGAATTGCCTAAGTGCTTGTGAACAGTCTCGTGTAGTCGATAGATGTCACTGCAAAGATTCAGATCTGCCGACACACCACTACCCTACCGTGCCGTTTTGTGGAAACTTTACAGCTATCGACAACTGCACTCTCGAAAAGTGGTCAAACCAAGTAGATTGTATGCTGAAAGCAAAGAACGAATTCCAGCTAAATCATTATCAATACTGTGACTGTCAGGAAGCTTGCGAAGAGTACAGTTTTAAGTTAAGTCAGTCTGCGTTTATTTGGCCCAATAACTATGCACCCGCTGCCTTTTTCAGGAAGTATGTAGAGAATAAGACTTCGTCTGTCGCCCACAAGGAGATGTCCAAATACAGTATGGAGTTTATGTTAAGCAACAAGTTAATCAACCAACACTTTGCGCAAGTGAACGTTTTCTTCAATAACGACGAAGTCGAAGAAATTACCGAGACAGCTAAGTATCCCAATTGGACGTGGAGCTTGCTATCAGAAATTGGAGGCCATTTGGGCTTTTGGTGCGGCGTTTCTATTCTGACACTGACCGATGCCCTATTTTTCGGATTGAACGTCATTCTCAATAGGCAAAACCCGCGCAAAGTCACTACCGTTAGACAAGTTAAGAATGATGAAAAATGACTCAAACATCATTACGTGTTGTATGCTCATATTGGTTTCTTCACATAGAACAAATTTGACATGTACTTTGGAAATCAGGAAGAGGTTAGCAAAAAAAAAACAGTCTAGCAAGATATGAAGTTCGCCGTCTCATATTACGCCATGTACAAGCATGTCATGCGCTCAACCATTCCAAAATATTGGGGGCCCGAATATTTTAGAATGTGGCCCTTTCACTAATAAAACGGGTTACGTTCACAGCTATGAGTTGTTCACTCGCCGAATTTGGGTAATTCCTGCCTTTTTAAGGGACTTTTGTCTCGTTTTCTACTTCTTTCCTAGTTTGTGTTTCTCTGAGGCGGACCTTTTTGCAAACTTCGCTAGTTTGTTAATCAGTTCCAACGGGTAACCATTTTTTGCAAATTGACTGTAAGGCTTTTCATATCTTATCAAATCCACCCAAAGTGTTGTTAATAGTCAGTCCATATAAAAGACAGTAGATTTTCAAAAGTCAGCCTATACGTCAAAATTCAAAACAAATTTATTTTTTGAACATTGATAGGTATCCTAACAAAAATGTAAATGCCATATTTTGTGCACTCAATGACCACTAATTTCGCCACTGGAGCACTAAATCGCAATTAGTCATATTAGCCATCTCCAAAATTGTAAAAATAAGTAATTTACAAATTAGATTGAAAGTTGTACTTTTGTGGCTGACATAACCAATATATATATTGTAAATAATTGTTTGGTAGTTACTCAAATTGAACTTCTTTTTACTAGACAAGGGAGATAATCCACAGACCACTTTTCCTTGCTAATTCGAGTGGTTTATGCGACCTCTTACTGCCATATTGCACATTGTAGCTTTATGTAATTTTTTTGAATAGACAGCTAATGAGTAAATCTTGATGACTGACCAAAAATATCTTGCCTCAATTTACTTTTAGTGAAAATTGTCTTGCACAACTGTCTATTTTGGATATGAGGAGCAGAGTTTACAGACAAATTGAACGATATTTTGAACAAGAAATCTGCTTTAAATTGTTATGAAAATAAAATGTATGGTCTTTCAAATGTAAACAAGTTGTTTCTGCAAGTATTACGCTATCAATATCAAAACTGAACCTGATGACTTTGGTCTAGTTAGTCAGTTGACATTAGGTTGAGGATATATAGAAATATTGTACATGTAAATTTTGTTTTCTTTCATTATCATTTATTTGACAATTTCAGATCAACTAAATGAAAACAAATGCATTTGAAGTTTGAATTTGTGAGAAATGTTATTTGTAAAAACTGGTTTTGAGGTTATCATGTTCTTAAAGACAAAATGAAGAACGAAGATCATTCATGCTCGTTTAGAGAATTTTCATCAAACAAGTGCGATCCCAAATGCTTTGTTTCTTCAGTCAACCATTCTAAAGACACTTCAGAACATCTGAGATGATGTAAAGTACCGCATAAATCGAGGCCAGTTGCAGAGTATGGGCTCGTACTAGCCAGGATAGCTAAATATGTGACTGAGCAGGACCAGTCGTGGAGTCAGGAGACTACTATTCGTAGCAACTTGCGGGGACATTACGATATGAACGAAAAATTACAATGTGTTTTGACCGAGTCGAAGATTTTCTTGCACTGAACACAGAGCCATAACCCTCGTAAAAGAGAATGCCACCCGATTTAATTAGTCTTTTTACCGTCTTAATCGGTCTACGTCCACATCGCCTCTTATACGTTCGACCTCACTTTGCCGAGAGGCGTCGCGTTAACCTGTGAGGATGGTGAGAAACGACGCAGCGACGTCAGTGGTTCGTCTGCAGAGTTAATGCCGCTATATTGGGTGCATCGTTCCCCGCTTGTCTGATTTATGAAGCTGCGAAGAAAGCGGGTATATCGTTTTTTCGACTTCCTCGAGAGCCAGAAATGCTTAGGAAGTGGCTCGCCGTATTAAAGAATGAAAGGTACGCTATTAATAGCAAGTATGAGGCCCTGAAACATCTCCATGTCCGGGGCCGGCATTTCGTCGACAGCGATTTCTCTGAAGGATTCCACCTTACCAAAGAACTATCCATACGTTCCGTTGTCTGTGCATGTTCATGGCGCCTCTCTAATATTTCTTGATCCGTGTATTCCGGTTCGAAATGATAGCTTGTGAAACCTAACGATCCGACCCGTGAAGTCTTCGTCGGATGAGCTCTTAACTAAGTCGGGATTGGGGCTGGGCGAGTTGCCAAATGAATTATTCTCATCCTAACCAATGCATATATAAAACTGAAACAAAGTCTGTCTCATTAGATACAATTTGTAATGCCTATGCAGTATTCGTGAGTGCAAATGTTGAGAAGCCAGCAATGAATAAACCACTGCGTTACCGGCCTTTTATGCTGGCAATGAATAAAGGTAATTGACCGGGCGTGTGAGCGCATGCTAATTCAGTGTTCGCTGACAGAAAGCTGTTTTGAAACAATTTCTCGATTTTCTATGTTAAGGTCACATGTTAGGGGAATCTTTATTTAGAAATACAAATACATTACTCAAATCATTTTTAATGTGCAACCGTTGCCCTGACTGTCTGTGGAAGGGGAAGCCGACTTCGCGGCACCCGACAAGTAAGTACTAGATTTTCAGATTCGTGGCTAATTCTCTTAAATAATTACGTGCACATTATTTCTTTGGCTTACTATTATCAGTGTTGTAGTGGGGCGTACGCGCACGTAGGCCTAGCCAACCACCTTTTAGCATTTGAACAAAGCGCCTACGCACCGTAAGTTACGTTCAGTGCTCAAGGTGATACCGTGGGCTTTCGGCTCCTAATTGCCTCTATTTCACCACCACAGCACTTACTATTATAGTCTTTTCGTGAGTGGAAGTTTAGTTTCCAACTCAAGCTGGTTTATGTTCGTGCCAGTCCCGGCTGCCGCGACGGGCCTGATCGGGTTCTGAGCCACTGGCCAGAATAACGAGTGAGTCCGGGCGCGACGGGCCTGATCGGGTTCCAAGACACTGGCCGGGATAACAAGTGTTTTGTGTGTTTAGAACTCAAAAAATCACAAGTCTAAACAACATAGGTTCTCTTCTCTGTATTTCACGGAAGAATAATTCGAATTTATCTCCGAACAGACCCAAACTCCTGCTACGGACCTTGGTAAATTGGACTGCCGAACTTTGTAGGCTACGGTGTATCCAAATACCAATAAAACCGTAACAGCGAAATAAAGCAACATGTTTTTATAAAAACTCGGTGTATTTTTAAAGGTTTTAAATCGACGTTTGATTATTTATTGGTGTTAAACGATGAATTCAAGCTATAACCTGACACCAGTAACCCATGTTTTGAACTGCCGAACAGACTGCGTGTGAAACCAATGACGTCATTGGATAATTTCAACACCTCCGTCTGCCGTCAGGTGTCAGGTAACGCAACAGAACGTGCCGTTATCGAGTAGAACTACTCAATCTAAATTGATACAAAATGGGTTGTTTGTTTGGGTGGCATTCTCCTTTAAGTGACTCCCTTCTTGCGTCACTGACTCTGACACGAAGATAAAAAACACGAGTAAGGAAGATTTGGCTGGTAGTTGCGTCCATAGCTTCCATGTAAACAAACAGCGACGCCATCTATCATTTAGCCGAAGCACACACGCCAGTCACATTTTATGTACATAATTTTTGTAGTAAACAATAATCATCTGTATGGCTTTGAGAGAATGGTAATTAGTAATGCTCCCTGTTTTTTCTCTAAATTACAAGCTCTTTACCTCGTTTTTGCAAACTAATCTCACGTTTCAGGAGGCTCCCTATTGGTGGTTGAGGCAACTGAGAATAGGCAAACAGGACGACGTACAGTTGGTGTAATGCTTCGAAAGCAAAAACTACGGGAGAGGCAAGATTTTTGATTTTAGATGATGGAGAGGTTAGAAATGAATGAGCAAACTATCATAAGGTCAGTTTTTAAAAGCTGCAAAATGGCTGCTACAGAGTTCTAAATTTGGCCCTAGATGGTTTTAGTTAAAACCTACAGAATAGCCGTTTTTGCCACACAAAATCGTAACATACAAATTTGAAAATGAATCTTGAAACTTATACCATTAAATTATTCAATCATAGTCCTTTAAAACTGTATTACTCATTTCTTATTATCTAGCTATACTTGCTAGTAAAATGTATTCAAACGTATCTACTATGGCGCCCAATTTTGTTGCAAAATGGAGGTACATGTCATAAAAAGAGAAATAATGGATGAAAACTCTTAAAAAGCGTAATTTTTCTACATCTCATCAAACCTAACTAAACTCGTGTACTAAGTCTAAAAAAATCTGTGATTTTTGGCTATAGACACTGCCTGTTGGTTTTTATATGGAGTCACTCTTAATGTGATAAACCCGATCAATCAACGTTTTGGCGAAACCGGTCTGATGCATATCGAACGTAAAACTTTGATAGCAAATTTACGTTTTTGTACTACCGAACCCTTAGTACGTTTGACTATCGCATCAAGAAAGGCCATCTGATTTTCAGTCTCAAAGTACGTACATGTAATGAATTTCAAATTCGAATGCCTGGAGTTTGGTCTTACGACCAGAGTCCGTGGTTTAATGTGCTTGTTGTGGATCCGTGTTTGGTGAAAATACTCGCCATGTTAAACCCAGGCTAAGAACTTTTCGATACTGACAACTATGGTCACAATAATGACCACTTACAGCGATCCAGTCACTGTAATGGTGAATGCACCGCATTCAGTCCCAGAATCCTTCGCAATTCGTCACACCACGCAAGACCATAGAACTTCCAATGGTTTTCGGAATCTGTTTTACAATAAGCTTCAGTTGCTTTGCTACCAAATGTAGCGGTGAGTTCGCTGACCCTTCTCTTCGGGTAAGAAATAAGCGAGAAAAAAACCATAGTCTTAGGCACAACAACTTTATTTCACTATCTCCTCAACCAGAACCTTCAACGTCCAGCCGGCCACAACGCACGTGAAACGAAGTAGTAATTCACATGAAAATATCCCGCGTGACCCATATTGTTACATATAGACAACGACAAGAGTTAAGCAAACCGGGGTGGGTGTC
>NMRA01000532.1:145245-165971 GCA_002633005.1 Phoronis australis
TGTGTGTGTGTGTGTGTGTGTGTGTGTGTGTGTGTGTGTGTGTGTGTGTGTGTGTGTGTGTTGATTGCAATTACATTTTACACATTCTCCTTATATTTTGAAGCAGTCGTAATAAAAGTGATATTCGTACCTACTCACAATATTCCTTTCTACTTTTCTTTTGTAATGCAAACAAACTCCCTCGCATGCATTTAACAAATGAGCAAAACACTCCGTGATATTCTAAAAATTAAGAACGTTACAATTTTTCAATTCTCAGAATGATACAAGAAGAGTCCAAATAGCGTTTCAATCATTTTTCATCCCCTTTCTTTTAGTGAGAACCTCCATCAAACGGATTTTAATGCAAAATACTTCAGTCCGGCGAAACGTACATGTAAGCACAAATAACTCTAATTTAACACAACTCTAAGTATTTTCAAACTTAATTTTATTCGATTGTTTAGTTAATTGTTTATGTTTGGTGATATACCACTTCCTAAAAGGGCCGCCGCAGTGAATGACAGCTGACTCCTGCATTTTTTGCACTCATTCGACTGCCGCCATACATAATGAGGTCTCTGCGGTATCCCCGGCAACTGTTTTATTAAAAAAATAAAATAATAAAAGTAGACTAAAATACAAACGGGGCTGGAAGTTATGAAAGGAAATGTTTATATTTTAGTGATATCTTTAGACTGTCGGTACTCGTCTTGTGCTAACAGTAATTATATATTTTGCATACAAGTTTAGAGTGTTGTTACTTTTGCGGCTCGCTGTTGGTCAACTTCGAATTACCTGCATACACCTCATAATAATACACGCAAACCTCACGGTTCTAAACTTGTAAAAGATTGGATAGTTCAATCAGCAAGTTAAGCCATTTGTTAACTTTCGTGGACATTTTTCAAAAATGCGATAATCACATATTGTATATATAAAGTGTATGTTGTACAACGTAAGTGTTTGTACCAGAGGTTATTATATCGAGATTCGTGGTATGCAAAATGCGAGAGGGCTCTAGATAAGGGGGCAACGACTGAGAACATGTAATAATCTATTTATACCACATACTGAACGAAAAACATTGCTATGAATCGATCTACCGGCTTTTGTAACCACCTTCTATGCTAGAGGTCTGAGTTCAGCGGTCGTGACCTTTCAAGTTTTTCTCGTTAAATGATGTTCTTACTTAAAACCGAATAAAAACTAAAACGGAAATAGAACTAAACTGAATCTGTAATAAAAGATAATCACTTACTTACAGACGGTTCAGGTTAGACACAGGCATTTCGGTCTGGTCCGACAGTCCTTGTTCGATGAGTGAGGGGTTTTCCTCCTTTCGCTGATTAAGTACAGGCGTGCGTTCAGTAATACTAGGACCTACGCTAGGACCTAGCCAAAATCATTTCTAACGCAAGTGTCCTTATTTAAAATACACAACAACATCTCACGTAATCTCGTGAAGTCTTGCTTTTTAGCGAAGTCCTAACGTTAGGAGGCACAGAACAGTTGTCACTGGGTTTTGCCCAGCAAAACCGACATCACTTGATTTGTCACCTTTTCTTCACTCTGTCAAAAACAGGATGCAAAGAATGACATGTTTTCAGTTATTTCCCATAAAAATCTCTGCAGATGAGCGCAGAAACTTTATTCTCTCTTGTATTTTTGACCCTTTCAATCCCACTGAAAACCAAGCTAGACTAAAAACAAATAGTGGCAAAAAGTGCAAAATCGGCACTTTTCACCCCCAAAACACCACTTCCCTGCCGATGCACGACTAAAATCAACAATACATTCTGAAAGCAAGTTTCCTACAGATTCCGAAAATGAGGTCTAAAAGTATTGTCAACCAACTAGTTTTTTGGCAATACTGGCTTATTTGAGGGCTACCTAAAATCGCAGCCAATTTCACAGTCGCTACCCAGCAATGCACAATTGCAACCGGGGGCCGCCATCTTGAAGAAGAGTGCAGCTACAGCCGAGAAAGTGGCCTTTTTATTCTAAGCATGTTCACAAGTGCAAACAAACCACATTCACTGAGCCTACATGCAATGTCCACCTACAAAATTCCCCTAACTTTAGCCTACCCCAAAATTTCAATATTTTGGCAGTGCAAATTGGCCGCAGCCGCAGCCTAACTATTCAGTGCCACCTTACTGAACGGGAGGCAGGTATGTTCGAATACACGGGAGGTAAGTGCAGACCTCTGTCCAGCGTTCAAAAGAGGGGCGGCGCTGAGTGCAGATATTTATGGATTCTTTTAACTTGCGAGCATAAATGTTCATTGGAGAAACCAAAAGACCGTTCCTAACCAGATTCATAGAACACCAGAAATTAGACATACCCGCATTTTTGGGGCAACACATATTGGCGACTGGACATTCTATCGCCCTTGAATCACCTAAGATCTTACTAAGAACAGAATTGGTATGCTCGCAATTTAAAAGAGTCCATGAACATCAGCAGTCAGCGCCTTCTCTTGAACCGGGACCGAGGTCTACACTTACCTCCCGTGTATTCCAACATACTTAATCAGCGAAAGGCGGGAAACTCTCACTCATTGTAAAAGGCCTGGCAGACCAGGCCGAAACGTCTGCGTTTAACCTGAACCGTCTCTAAGTAAGTGATTATCTTCTATTGCAATACCTGTAGAGAACAATGACCAACTAATTTTCCTAAAGTGATCTGTAAAATATTTTTATTTTAAGCATCTACTCTAGCTTACTACACATCTTATAAATGCTAAGCTCCCACCTTGAAAATTTCGTCTGCTAAAGTAGGTTACCACTGGTTACTGAGTTTAATGTCCAAGTCAAAGCACCCCGACCAGGCAAACGTTATTCGCATTCAAACTGGAGATCAATGGTTTACAAGTGAGAAAAAACTACAGACAAGTTTTACTAAATTAAAGATGTCGTTTTTATTGAAAATTTGCGGTACAACACCCTTTTGTTGAACATGCAATTGTTGCGCGTGCTCATATAAGTATTCCATTATCACGTTCCATGACGTCAGCCGCTCAGTGATGCAGTGGTAGAGTCGACGGACCTAAACTCTTTCCGACCTGGCTTGAAACCTGCCTCGGTTTCCCGCCAAAATGTTATTCAACGGTGTTAAGTAACTAAATGGGTTATTAAATGGTTATATTGGCCATTCGAAGCTGATATTGTGGTATAAAAACTGGTATCTCTATTGCTATCAATGCCCTTGAAGATATTTGAATGCGTCATTTATGTGCAAACTCTGAATTGATTGAATTTACTTCAAATATACGGCAAATGTATCGGCCCTTTCAGGCCTTTCAATTTGAGACGCTTCTGACAATTTTGAATATTGATTTTTCTTCAGTGCCTAGGCAGACTTGCACAAATATTTGCATATCAATTTCACAATCTGTGGCCGAAGGAAAGACAGTGTTCTTGAATTTTCAATTTTATGTTAAGACCGCAGGGACGTCGGGCAATATCACATGTATCACATTATCACCTGCTGGAATTAACACCATAATTAGATGTTAAAGAACAGTGTGAATGTGATTCAATATGACTTTCCAGCTTCCGTTTCAGGAACAACTCAATTTCCGGAATCAGGGAATAAATTAGCATTTTGACTGTATTTTCAGGAGCAAAACAGTATTTTTCATGGGCGGCGCAGCACTAAAAAGTGGCAGGGGGCTAAAGCCCCTCAGCCCCCCTGTGGTTCACCGTCTAAAGACCATGTGCGGCGTAGCACTGAAAAAATTGGGGGTTACATCCCCCCAGCCCCCTATGGTTCACCGCCCATGTTTTAGAATCGAACCCACTACCTCTGCAGTCACAAAATAACGCCCTACACTTGTTAAATGACCAAGAATTTTCTGAATATTTAAACGGTAGCAATACTTGCTAGCATTTTAGTGAATGTCTGGCCGACCACAGCGAGAAATGGCGAGTTGTAATGAAATCACAAAAACGCAGTGACTTTGTTGTTTTACATCTCTACCAGCAATCTTTGACACTTAAAATAATTATGAAAATGCGCTTTCCTGCCAAAATATGATGTCCTTTTATTGGTGAAAGGAGCATTATATTCTAAAAACGTTGTTTTATTAAATTCAGTCTCACCGTGGGATCAAACGCCGCTGAGCTAACTCACTCTCATTAAACATCAAAGTATTTCAAGCATACACAACACAGACATCATTGATTTCATAAAATGTTTGTCAGACAGCAACATTGGATTTTGTTATTTCACAGCTCTAGTCAAATCTAATTATCTCGAGAAATGTATGCCACCCAACACTATTCGTAAAATACATATTTTCCGCACAGCTGATAGTCTCCCGTTGCGAGATAAACAAAAAGTTCTTTTGAATACGCCGCACTGCGGAATCGAATCCGGTAGCTCCGCAGTCGCTGATCAATATCCAATGCTGAACAAAGTAATTTACTATTATTTTATAGGCAATAACAACAGCGAGAAATGGCGATCTATAATAAATTTACAAAAAACCAATGGATGTTGTCTGCTAATAACTTCAGGAAATCTCTGCTGCCCAAGAGTAATAGTAAAATTGTATATTTTGGTGGTAAAAGCGATGATTTTCCCTTAAAGATTTAAAGAGAAATTATTGGCAAAAACGTATTTTTTCTAAAATAAACCGCACAATGGAATCAAACCATGCATTGTACCGATGACCTAATTCCCACGCTGGTAATTTTCAAGTATTTTTAAGTTTACTGAAATGGTAGCGACACCGGCAATAACTTCAGCGAATGTCTGGTAGAAATGGTAATTTGTAATAAATTCAAAAAACATAATTGATTTTGATGCCTCAGAGCTTTGGCCAATGGTAGTGATTTATATATGCCGCCCAACAATAACTGTAGAAAAGTTTTTTTCGGTGGCAAAACAAACAGTGTGTCTTTAAGTGTTAAAGAGTAGCAGCGGCCATAGCCTAATGCTGTACAGCTGAGCTATTAAAGATTTATAAAATGACGAAGGATGCTAGGCCAACGATACCGGCATTGATTTCGCCGAATGTCCGGCAGACAACAACGTGAAATTGTATTTTGTAATTTAGTAACAAGAACGCAACGGATTTTGTTGCGTCATAAGTTTGGCCTCGGCAAAAAGCTTTAAAGAATTCTCTCCCATCCAACAGTAATACAAAAGTGCGTTTTTTGTGGTAAAACCGCTGTCAGTTCCCACGACCTCAAAGCCGCTGAAACATAGCTAAGTTGGAAATCGATTTAATTGTCTGATTTTTCAAGTACTTGAGGGTGATTCTCGTATCCACTGTCCTCTCTTTCTGCATAGTAATTTTTCATTTTTCGCTCAAAATCATCCTAGTCTTCCGATCTGATGTGTTCTGCCTTTGCAACTAACTGTCAAGTGATTAAACGCCTTTCAAACATGACATCATATGGCGGAAAACTTGGAAAATTTTTTTTTTTCAAAATTGATAAATTCGCAACCATTGCCATAAACGTACTTAACGAGCTGGATGAAACCTCAAAAACTAAGGAAAATTCATGGTGGGAACTCTTTTAGGTAATCGACATCGATTATCCAAGAGGTACGTCACTCAAGATGCCATGTTTAAACAATTTTAACGATTTTACTATCATGTATTAAAGAAAGTTCTTAACGAGTAAAACTTAATGAGCAACGACGACTCATGGATTAAGCTTCATCATTACGAACGGACAAAGCACACACTAACATCTACACTAGTTGCACCGAGAGGTGGCTCTTTTTAGGAGTTACGAAAAAATAATGAAGAATAAGGAAGACATTTTGTCCGAGTTCTGCTGCACAACCTCCTGCCATGGGGCGTCTCAACTATTGAATGATAAATATGGCAAAATATTACGGATTGGAATGGTAAGTTGCACGTTTTTGTGTAATCTGACTTTTACCTTTAGCGATTATCATGATCGGTTAATTGATGAGTAGATGAGGGACATTATTAATCACCCAATTGAATTATTAGATGCAGAAATTATATATCACAACTTATAGAACTTTCTGTAAGAATTTCCTCGACTTTTCTGAGCAGCCTGGCTCCTACTAATCTAAACTCTGCAGTGTATGAGCACTCGTTCAAGACAGCATACATGGTGGTTCTGGAGAAAAAGAGATCTGGTTTAGGTTGGTATCAGATTATTGGGTGAAAACCAGGAAACCCGGTTTGAATAGATCTGGAAGTTTTCTATTTAAATTATATGAGTCACGGGCCCGGGGTCTAAAGGTGTTGTCTTTGAACATTAGGATACAGCGACGTAGTATTCACTGGAATCAATCTGTCAGTTTATTACAAACAGCCAGGCGCCGCCGCCACGTCGAGAAAACTAAACCACACTAACGTTCAGCAGTTGAGATTTTCCATTTTCGCACTAAATTATTTGGAAATAAACCGTATTGTTAAACATCGTTCAGTCAAGGACATTATTTTGTCATTGAATCTCTGACAATCCATCCCCAAGATGCCATGTGTTCCCTCATAATCAACTCGACGACCTCGTTTTGGTGCCAACTGCTAACGATAAACTCGTCACGTATGCCAATGCCCTCGATAAATCCTTAGGTGTACCATGGCAAACGGGATGGATCATCTCCAATAACAATGTTACAGTTTGAAGTTCGGCATGAGCTAATTAGAGATGAGTAAAACTTGATTCCGCCTTACAGGTGATGTTACTTCTCGCCAGTCTCACGACAGCAGCAGTCAATGTGGTGTTGTCTGATCACAAATTACTACACATACCCATTCCACCAAACCGTGGAGAAAACATTCACAGCAAACAGGCCCTTCCCAAGTGTTTCAGTTTGTAATATGGCTGCAGGCACGACGAGTCAGATCGAACAGCTTTACATGAATCTATTATCTTCAAGAAAATGTCTATCATATGACTTCAGAAAATATCATGAAAAAATAAGAAATATGGAGGCTATCCACTCGTTTTCGATAACGTTGACGGATTTTGACTTGTTTTCGTCAGTGATATGGTTTGCTATGTTATTTGTCTAAATTACGGCTGCAGGCCTTGCAGTTTTTGTCTAAGAACCTTGGCAGAGGGACCCAATCAATCATCGTTCAAACGCAAATTGAGCACGAGGCTCGGCAACGTCAGAAAAACTATTGCAGTACGGTACATTTCAGAGGTGGCATATTTAAATTTGTTCGCATCAATTGATAGGAAAGTTGGAGTTTGTTGGAATTAACCTGTATTGTTATTAACCCTAAATTAGTATTTCATTATTTCGCAAACAACCGGTCACCGGTCACAAGTTCATTGAACCGTTCAAACACTATTCATAGTGAGTACGACAGTAGTTTGCGTAATTACTGTGGTGCCTGTTGCCTCCGATAATCTTGACTAATGTCATCCGTTACGGTACCATCAACAAATCCTTTGGTGTAGAATCAGCCACTGTGAACACAACCATCCCCAGAAACTTTATTCAAGTTTGAAGTTATCAAATTTTGCTTGACTTAAACTTGACCTACTCATCATTCTAGGTAGTACTGCTAGTCGGAAGTCTCACGACAGCAGCAGCCAATGTGGTGTTGTCTATCAGAAACTACTATAGATATCCATATCACCAGACGGTGGCGAAGATATACACAGCTGACAAGCCGTTCCCCAGTGTCTCAGTTTGTAATATGGAGGCCGTCACATCGAGCCAGGCTCATAATGTTTTCATGCAACTTATACCTGTCTTCAGAAATTGTCTATCAGATGACATTGTCAGGTATACCGAAAAAAACAAGAAATATGGAGGCTTTCCTATGTTTTACGATAACGTTGACACGATTGGTGACTACACGTGGAAACTGGAGGATATCGTAATTGATTGTAAGTACGACAGCAAGAAGTGCAACGACAGCAAAATAACCGAGTTTTTAAATTCCTATTACGGACGATGTTTCACGTTTAGCATGGACGACAATGCTATGAAAAAAATTGGCGACGAGAACGGACTATCGCTTATCCTATTTTCGTATTCTCCAAGTTTACAACAACAGACAAACATGGCGTCCAAGTATTCCACTTTGACAGATCTTAATTCTCACGGTCTCAGAGTAATTGTGCATAATAAAGGAGAGTTTATAAATCCGTCGGTAAATTCCATCAAAATAGCGCCAGGATTCTCCACGTCCATTGCGGTTCACCCGTTGAAAACAAGGCGACTTGGTCCTCCGTTTAAGTCTAATTGCACCGATAACAGTGGGAATTCGAAAGCAAATTGTCTACGTGCTTGTGAACAGTCTCATGTAGTCGATAGATGTCACTGCAAAGATTCAGACCTGCCGATACACCGGCATTCTCTAGTGTCATTCTGTGGTAATATTACGGCTATTGTCAATTGCACTTACGAAAGATGGTCAAACCAAGTTGACTGTATGTTGAAAGCAAAGAACGAATTCCAACTAAAGTATTACCAGCACTGCGACTGTCAGGAAACTTGCGAAGAGTACAGTTTTAAGTTAAGTCAGTCTGCGTTTATTTGGCCCAATAACTATGCCCCAGCTGCATTTTACAGGCAATATGTCAAGAACAAGACTTCGTCTATCGCCTTCAAGGAAATGTCGAAATACAATATGGACTTTATGTTGAGCAAAAAGTTAATCAACCAACACTTTGCGCAGGTGAACGTTTTCTTCAATAACGACGAAGTCGAAGAGATTACCGAGACAGCTAAGTATCCCAATTGGACATGGAGCTTGCTGTCCGAAATTGGAGGCCATTTGGGCTTTTGGTGCGGCGTTTCTATTCTGACACTAACCGATGCCGTATTTTTCGGATTGAAAGTCATTCTCCATGGGCGAAAATCACGTGGAGTCACTAGCGATTTCAGTGTAAGACAAGTCAAGAACGATGAAAAATGACGCTATGAATCTAATTCACCTACATGTTATGTGTTCATACCATTTATATTCATGTAGAAATGTAGGACGACATGTACATGTACTGTGGATGTGGCGAAGAGGCTAGCGTATAATACTAATGCATGCACGCACACAGGGGGCTCGGGGGCTCGAACAAGCTCCCTATTTGGCGAAGCGGGCAAAAAAATCCTCTTCAAAGAAATAGGAATTCCCAAAAAGTAGAAAACTGGAGAAAAATTCCACTAAAAAGGCAGGAACTACCAAATATCGATGAAAGCACAACTCATAGCTGTGAAAGTACCCAGTGAATCGTCTTTTTAAGCAAAAGGTCCACTCTCAAATTCGAGCCCCCCGATTTTTAGGCTGGGTGCGCCCATTCAGTGTTGCAAGTCACATAGTTAGCTAGCTAAGCTATTACACGTATTCAGAGGCCGCGAACACGAGGTGTGTTGTTCAGTGACCACATGGGTATCCCACTAAAAACAACATGGCATCTTTCTAGCAAGTTGAACTCGTTCCACATACTGTTTGACATTTTCAAACAGCTAACTCACGCAGTTACTGATGGCTAAAAGGGCATACCAATGACATGGCCCATGGGAGAGAGAGAAATCTCATTAATATTGCTAGAATACGCTATACATATAAATATATAACGGAATTTTCGTACAAGCAGCAGGTATTAAAACGAAGCTTGTTCTAGACATATCCGTACGTTATTTAGTTATGTTTGTTGTCAGATGTAGCTTAATTTACATGTGTCACGTGATATATTAGCGAGTTTTTGTTACCATTTTCCTCTGGTGATGGCAAGTTGCTGTCTAATAAACAGGGTGTTTAATTGCGGTTGTTGTCGTGCTTATGTGAACTCTTGGACACTCGCTCCCCACTATTGAACCGGACGATCGGAGAGATTTCCGTACGTACTTGCAAGCGGTGAGAACAAGCCCGGATGCTCGGGGGAGAGACAGAGCAACAAATGAAGACGCTCCCTCCCTGCCTGGTACACAGGCTGAAAGTAAACAACGTCCTTTCGATTGAAGTCACAATGCTGTGTCGTGCGCTCACGCCGACTTCTTGGTGCTTTTCGGCATGTGCGTTATCAGCACGAAAAGGCTCTGCTAAACCTATACGATTGCGTGGGTTGTTTTTGTTGAAATTTCTTTTCACGGTCACTGCAAGGCGAGTGCACATGGTGTACAATTCCATTAAGTAAACGATATCGATTCTCCAAGAGGTACGCCACTTAAAATGCCATGCTTAAACGGTTTTAAAGGAGAATGCCACCCGATTTAATTAGTCTTTTTTACCGACTTTTAAGTCGGTAAAAAAGACTAATTAAAATCGGTCTATATCCACATCGGCTCTTATACGGACGACGTCACCTTGCCGAGAGGTGTCGCGTTAACCTTTGAGGAAGGTGAGAACGACGCTAGCGGCGTCAGTGGTTCATATGCAGAGTGAATGCCGCTATGTTGCGGTGCATCGTTTTCGCTTGTCCGAACTAAGCAGCTGCGAGGAAAGCGGGTAAATCGTTTTTTTTTACTTCCTCGAGAGTCCGAAATGCTTAGGAAGTGGCTCATGGTAGTGAAGAATGAAATGTACGCTGTAAATAGCACGTATGAGGCCGTGAAACATTCTCTGTGTGTGTGGCCTGCAGACGTCGACAGTGCCTGACGAATGCCGGCTTACCAAATAACTCCATACGTTCCGTTGTATGAGCTTGTTTACGGCGCCTCTCTAGTACTTCTTCATCACTGTATTCCTGTTCGAATTGATAGCGTGTAAAACTTAACGATCCACCTGCGAAGTCGGGACTGATGATCGAGCTCTAGCTCGTCCTAAGTCGGGATTGCGAGTTGCCATGTTGGCGTTTTACTGAGCGTTGTGTTTCAAAATGAATTATTCTCACCCTAACCAATACTTATAGAAAACTGAAACAAAGTCTGTCTCATTAGATGCAATTTGTAATGCCTTTGGAGTGTTCATGAGTGCTAATGATTTGAGAAGCCAGCAATGAATAAATCACTGCGTTACCGGCTTTAGGTGCAATAAAACTAATTGACGGGACACCGAGGCCGTGTGACCTCATGCTAATTTAGTGTTTACTGGCAGAAACTGTTTTGAAACAACTCGATTTCCATCCCACGACCAGGTGTTAGGGAAATCTTTATTTACATTTACATTACACAAAGAATGATTGTCAATGTACAACTTCTGCCCTGACGGCCTGCTGTCAGTGAAAGCGGAGCCGGAATTCGCGGCCCCCGACGAGTAAATAGATTTGCAGTTTCACCAACATAATCACGTGAAAATTACTTTGGCTCACTAGTATGGTATTTTCTTGACTGGAATTTTAGTTTCCACTGAGCTTTGGCTGGTTTATGGTCGTCATGTTTGATCAGTTTCCGAGCCACTGGCCGGGATAACCAGTCAATCCGGCGGTCTGCGACAGGCCTGAACGGGCTCCGAGCCACTGGCCAGGATAACAAAAATGTAAATGCCACATTTTGTGCATTCAATGACCCCTAATTTTGCCGCTGGAGCCTTAGAACGAAATTGGTCATATTAGCCATCTCCCAAAATTGTATGTTCTCGGCAACGAAAATAAGTAACTTACAAATTAGATTGAAAGTTGTACTTTGGTGGCTGAAATAACCAATATATATTGTAAATAATTGTTTGTTATTTACCGAAATTGAACTTCTTTGTGCTAGACATGGGAGATAATCCAAAGACCCCTTTTCCTTGCTAATTCGAGTGGTTTATGTGACCTCTTATTGCCATATTGCACCTTGTAGTTTTATGTAACTTTTTTGAACAGACAGCTAATGACTAAGTCTTGATGACTGACCAAAATTATTGTGCCTTAATTTACTTTTAGTGAAAATTGTCTTGGACAACTGTCGATTTTGGATATGAGGAGCAGAATTTACAGACAAATTGAACGACATTTTGAACAAAAATATCTGCTTTAAATTGTTATGAAAATAAAATGTATGGTCTTTCAAATGTAAACAAGTTGTTTTCTGGAAGCATTACGCGATCAATATCAAAACTGAACCCGATGACTTTTGTCTAGTGAGTCAGTTGACATTAGGTTGAGGATATACATGTATAAAAAATTGAACATGTAAACTTTTGTTTTCTTTCATTATCATTTACTTGACATTTTCAGATCAACTAAATGAAAACAAATCCATTTGATGTTGGAATTTGTGAGAAATGTTATTTGTAAAAACTGGTTTTGTTCTTAAAGACAAAATGAAGAACGAAGATCATTTATGCTCGTTTAGAGAATTTTCATCAAACAAGTGCGATCATAAATGCTTTGTTTCTTCAGTCAACCATGCTAAAGACACTTCAGAACTTCTGAGATGATGTAAAGTACCGCAAAAATCGAGGCCAGTGGCAGAGTATGGGCTCGTACTAGCCAGGATAGCCACATGTAAATATGTGACTGAGCAGGACCAGTCGTGGAGTCAGGAGACTACAATTCGTAGCAACTTGCGGGGACATTACGATATGAACGAAAAATTACAATGAGTTTTGACCGAGTCGAAGATTTTCTTGCACTGAACACAGAGCCATAACCCTCTTAAAGTAGAATGCCACCCGATATAATTAGTCTTTTTACCGTCTTAATCGGTCTTCATCCACATGGCCTCTTATACGGTCGACTTTATCTTGCCGTTAACCCGTGAGGAAGGTGAGAAACGACGCAGCGACGTCAGTGGTTTGTCTGCATAGTTAATGCCGCTATATTGTGGTGCATCGTTCCCCGCTTGTCTGATTTATGAAGCTGCGAAGAAAGCGGGTATATCGTTTTTTCGACTTCCTCGAGAGCCCGAAATGCTTAGGAAGTGGCTCGCGGTATTAAAGAATGAAAGGTACGCTGTTAATAGCAAGTATGAGTACCTGAAACATCTCCGTGTCTGTGGCCGGCATTTCGTCGACAGTGATTTCTCTGAAGAATTCCAGCTTACCAAAGAACTATCCATACGTTCCGTTGTCTGTGCATGTTCACGGCGCCTCTCTAATATTTCTATATCAGTGTATTCCGGTTCGAACTGATAGCCTGTGAAACCTAACAATCCGACCTGTGATGTCTTCGTCGGATGAGCTCGTAACTAAGTCGGGATTGGCGCCGGGCGAGTTGCCAAATGAATTATTCTCATCCTAACCAAAGCTTATATAAAACTGAAACAAAGTCTGTCTCATTAGATACAATTTGTAATGCCTATTCAGTATTCGTGAGTGCAAATGTTGAGAAGCCAGCAATGAATAAAACACTGCGTTACCGGCTTTTGATGCCGGCAATGAATAAAGGTAATTGACCGGGCACGAAGGCCGTGTGAGCGCATGCTAATTCAGTGTTCGCTA
The DNA here is from genome assembly GCA_002633005.1 of Phoronis australis. Taxonomy (NCBI): domain Eukaryota; kingdom Metazoa; phylum Phoronida; family Phoronidae; genus Phoronis; species Phoronis australis. Next base: position 158,486 of record NMRA01000532.1, read on the forward strand.
ACAGAAAGCTGTTTTGAAACAATTTCTCGATTTTCTGTTATGGTCACATGTTAGGGGAATCTTTATTTAGAAATACAAATACATTACTCAAATCATTGTTAATGTACAACCTTTGCCCTGACGGTCTGTGGAAGGGGAAGCCGACTTCGCGGCACCCGACAAGTAAGTATATTTTCAGATTCGTGGCTAATTCACTTAAATAATTACGTGCACATTATTTCTTTGGCTCACTATTATCAGTGTTGAATTGGGGCGTACGCGAACGTAGGCCTAGCCAACCACCTTTCAGCATTTGAACGTAGCGCCTACGCACCGTAAGTTACGTTCAGTGCTCCAGGTGATACCGTAGGCTTTCGGCTCCTACTTACCTCTACTTTTACCACTACACCACCGACTATTATAGTCTTTTCGTGATTGGAGGTTTAGTTTCCAACTCAATCTGGTTTATGTTCGTGCCAGTCCCGGCTGCCGCGACGGGCCTGATCGGGTTACGAGCCACTGGCCGGTTAACAAGCGTTTTGTGTGTTTAGAACTCAAAAAATCACAAGTCTAAACAACATAGGTTCTCTTCTCTGTATTTCACGGAAGAATACTTCGGATTTCTCTCCGAACAGACCCCAAACTCCTGCTACGGACCTTGGTAAATTGGCATGCCGAACTTTGTAGGCTACGGTGTCTCCAAATACCAATAAATCTGTAACAGCGAAATAAATCAACACGTTTTTATAAGAACTCGGTGTATTCTTAAGGGTTTTACATCGAAATTTCGTGATTTATTGGTGTTATACAATGAATTCAAGCGATAATTTGACACCAGTAACCCGTGTTGTAAACTGCTAAACAGACTGCGTGTGAAAGCAATGACGTCATTGGATAATTTCAACACCTACGTGTGCCGTCAGGTGTCAGGTAACGCAACCGAACGTGCCGTTATCGAGTAGAACTACTCGATCTAAATTGATACAAAATAGGTTGTTTTTCTGGGTGTCATTCTCCTTTAATCGGTCTATTTACACATTGCCTCTTTTACGGTCGACCTCACCTTGCCGAGAGTTGTCGCGGTAGCCTGTGAGAAAGGTGAGAAACGACGCAGCGACGTCAGTGGTTCGTATGAAGAGTGAATGCCGCTATATCGCAGTGCATCGTTCCCGCTTGTCCGAAATATTAAGCTGAGAAGAAAGCGGTTATATAGTTTTTTCGATTTCCTCGAGAGCCTGAACAGCTTAGTAAGTGGCTCGCAGTAGTGCAGAATGAAATGTACGCTGTTAATAGCAAGTATGAGGTCCTGAAACATCTCCATGTCCGGGGCCGGCATTTCATCGACAATGATTTCTGTGACGAATTCCGGCTTACCAAATAACTATCCATAAGTTCCGTTGCCTGTGCATGTTTACGGCGCCTTTCTAGTATTTCTTGATCAGTGTATTCCGGTTCGAATTGATAGCCTGTGAAACCTAACGATCCGATCCGTGAAGTCTTCGTCAGATGAGCTCTTGACTATCTAAGTCTGGACTGGCGCCGGGCGAGTTCCCATGTAGACGTTTTTTGCTTTCTGTTTCAAAATGAATTATTCTCATCCTAACCAATGCTTGTATAAAACTGAAACAAATTCGTTCTCATTAGATACAATTTGTAATGCCTTTGCAGTATTCGTGAGTGTAAATGTTGAGAAGCCAGTAATGAATAAACCACTGCGTTACCGGCTTTTGATGCCTGCAATAAATGTATTTGACCGGGCATCGAGGCCGTGAGAGCGCATGCTAATTCAGTGTTTCCTGACAGAAAGCTGTTTGAAGCAATTACTCGATTTTACATCTATGGTCACATGTTAGGATAATCATTATTCAGAAATACAAATACATTATTCAAATCATTGTTACTGTACAACCTTTGCCCTGACGGCCTGTGGTAGGGGAACCCGATTTCGCGGCCTCCGACGAGTAAGTAGATTTTCAGTTTCGTGGCTAATTCCCAGTATTTCTTTGGCTCACTATTATAGTCTTTTCGTGATTGGAGGTTTAGTTTCCAACTCAAGCTGGTTTATGTTCGTGCTAGTCCCGGCGGCCGCGACGGGCCTGATCGGGTTCCAAGCCACTGGCCCCCGGGGATAACGAGTCAATCCAGCCGCGACGGGTCTGATCTGATTCCAAGCCACTGGTCGGGATAACAAGATATTTGTGTGTTCAGAACTCAACACAGTTCTAGGTTCTCATGTCTGTATTTCACGGAAGAATACTTTGAATTTATCTCCGAACAAACCCCAAACTCCTGCTATGGACTTTGGTAAATTGGCCTGCCGAACTTTGTAGGCTACGGTGCGTCCAAATACCAGTAAATCCGGAACAGCGAAATAAAACAACATGTTTTTACAAGAACTCGCTGTATTTTTAAAGGTTTTACAACAAAGTTTGATTATTTATTGGTGTTAAACGATGGATTCAAGCGATAACCTGACACCAGTAACCCATGTTGTGAACTGCTGAATAGACTGCGTGTGAAACCAATGATGTCATTGAATAATTTCAACACCTCCGTGTGCCGTCAGGTATCAGGTAACGCAACAGAACGTGCCGTTATCGAGTAGAACTACTCAGTCTAAATTGAGACAAAAGGGGTTGTTTTTTGGGTGGCATTCTCCTTTAAGTGGCTCCCTTGTTGTGTCACTGGCTCTGACAACGAAGATAAAAAACACAAGTAAGGAAGAGTCGGCTGGTAGTCGCGTCCACAGCTTCCATGTAAACAAACAGCGACGCCTTTTATCATTTAGACGAAGCACACACGTCAGTCACATTTTATGTACAAAATATTTGTAGTAAACAATAATCATCAGTGTGGCTTTAAGATAATGGTAATTAGTAGTGCTCCCTGTTTTTTTATATGATTTTTGCAAGCTAATCTCACGTTTCAGGAGGCTCCCTATTGGTGGATGAGGCGACTGAGAATAGGCAAACAGGACGACGTATAGATGGTGTAGATACTCGCCATGTTAAACCCAGGCTAAGAACTTTTCGATCCTGACAACTGTGGTCACAATAATGACCACTTACATGTACAGCGATCCAGTCAATGTCATGGTGAATGCACCGCATTCAGTCCCAGAATCCTTCGCGGTTCGTCACACCACGTAAGACAATAGAACTTTCAATGGTTTTCGGAAACTGTTTGGCAATAAGCTTCAGTTGCTTTGCTACCAAATGTAGTGGTGAGTTCGCTGATCCTTAATTTCGGGTAAGAAATAAGCGAGAAAAACACCATAGTCTTAGGCACGACAACTTTACGTAATGATAAAATTAAACGAACTACGGCCTGTTTAGGACTTGATCAAGGGGGAATTGAAATGGTTAATATGCATACTTTCAGCAAAGCTTTAAAACTTGCTATGGCCCGTAGATATCTGGAAAGCCCTGGGTCTAAAAGTGGTGAATTACTGTACTCACTCTACCCGTTCTTAAAGAATTTTGCTTCATTTGGGATGACTTTATTAAGTCGAAGTTAACTCTAATTGGTAATTCCTACTGGCGCGACGTATTTGAAAGTATGTTATCTTTCTACAAGAAAATAATTGTTGCAAGTAAAGAGGACTTTTTGAACCAACCTTTGTGGTTTAATAGTAACTTGGCGATCGGAGGCACAGGTGTTTTTTATAAGCCTTGGTTACTTTGTAAAAGGCTTAAGATTTATTAGAGATATGTATACCTCTGATGGTGATTTTGTTAGTCTAAACAATATGAAAAATAGGTTCGACGTGAAAACCAACTTTGTAGAATATAATGGTGTTGTTTCTGTTCTAAGAAGGTTTCAAAAAAGTCTATTTCAAAGTAAATTTAAAAGTGTTAATGTCTACTCTCCTTGCATGCCTTTAGCAATTACTCACTTACGGAAAGATTTGAAGGGTTGTAGACATATTTGTTCAGTCTTTAATAACGTTAAGAAACCTAAGTCAGAGTCTAAATGGGAAATAGAGCTAGGAGATAGTTTAGATTGGAAGAAAATATATGCTTTACCTTACAAAATTACAAAGGATCCCCATATTAGATGGTTCCAATTTAGAATACTACATAGAATTATTGCAACAAATACCTTTTTAGTCAAAATATGTGTTAGGGATTCTGATCTATGTTCCTTTTGTAATAAAGCTCCAGAGACGCTGTCACACCTTTTTTGGGAATGTAGCTTTGTACAAGATTTCTGGAAGGAATTCGAAAAGCTACTTCAAAAGTGTGGCATTCAGCTTCCCAACTGTCTGTCTTACGATATTGTTATTCTTGGACTTTACAAGACGCAAGATTTCCTATTTAACATTTTACTTCTACTAGCTAAACAGTACATTTAGAAAGAGAGATGTCACAAAAATATACCTAACTTTCTCAAGTTCGTTACAAAAACTTATGAATACTATAATGCTGAAAAATTAAATGCACATAAAAACTTTGTACATGACAGCTTCTCTGCAAAATGGGAAAAATTTATTGTTCATGTTAACTTCATGTAGAAGATATTTACTTTAAACGAGATATGAGAATGGTCTTCCTGAGGTGTGCATGCGTGAATGAATGGTGTACTTATTTGTTTGTTTGTTTTTGTAATTGTTTGTAAATGATAATAAATACATAAAAAACACTTTATTTCACTATCTCCTCAACCAGAACCTTCACCGCCCAGCCGGCCACAACGCACGTGAAACGAAGTGGTAATTTACAAAAAATATCCCGCGTGACCCATATTGTTACATATACAGTAGACAACGACAATAGTTAAGCAAACTGGGGTGGGGTGACAACCACGCCCACACGCCCGCACGCACGCCCGTGTGGGTGTGTGTGTGTGTGTGTGTGTGTGTGTGTGTGTTGATTGCAATTACATTTTACACATTCTCCTTATATTTTGAAGCAGTCGTAATAAAAGTGACATTCGTACCTACTCACAATATTCCTTTCTACGTACTTTTCTATTGTAATGTAAACAAACTCCCTCGCATGCATTTAACTGACACAAATGAGCAAAACACTCCATGATATTATAAAATTTAAGAACGTTGCAATCTTTTGATTCTCAGAATGACACAAGAAGAGTCCAAATAGCGTTTCAATTATTTTTCATCAATATTTGTGCATTCAATTATATATATATATTTTCCCCCTTTCTTTTAGTGAGAACCTCCATCAAACGGATTTTAGCGCAAAATACTTCAGTCCGGCGAAACGTAAGCACAAATAACTCTAATTTAACACAACTCTAAGTATTTACAAACTTAATTTTATTCGATTGTTTAGTTAATTGTTTATGTTTGGTGATATAACGCCTCTTAAAAGGGCCGCCGCAGTGAATGACAGGCATTTCGGTCGGGTCCGCCAGTCCTTTTTCGATAAGTGAGGGGTTTCCCGCCTTTCGCTGATTAAGTACAGGCGTGCGTTCAGTAACACTAGGACCTACACTAGGGCCTAGGCAAAATCTTTTCTAAGGCACGTGTCCTTATTTAAAATACACAACAACATCTCACGTAATCTCGTGAAGTCTTGCTTTTTAGCGAGATCCTAGCGTTAGGAGGCACAGAACAGTTATCACTGCCCACATCACTTGGTTTGTCACCTTTTATTCACTCTGTTAAAAACAGGATGCAAAGAATGACATGTTTTCAATTATTTCACATAAGAAGCCCTGCAGATGAGTGCAGCAACTTTATTCTCTCTTGTATTTTGATCCTTTCAATCCCACTGAAAACCAAGCTAGACTAAGAAAAATAGGGGCAAAAAAGTGCAAAATCGGCATTTTTCACCCCAAAAAACACCACTTCCCTGCCAATGCACGACTAAAACCAACAATAGATTCTGAAAGAAAATTTCCTACAGATTCCGAAAATGTGGTCCAAAACGACTGTCAACTAACTAGTTTTTTGGCAATTCTGGCTTGTTTGAGGGCTACCTAAAATCGCAGCCAATTTCTCAGTCGCTACCCAGCAATGCACAATTGCAACCGGGGGCCGCCATTTTGAAGAAGAGTGCAGCTACAGCCGAGAAAGTGGCCTTTTTATTCTCAGCATGTTCACAAATGCAAACAAACCACATTCACTGAGCCTACATGCAATGCCCACCTACAAAATGCCCCCAAACTTGGCCTACCCCAAAATTTTAATATTTTGGCAGTGCAAATTCGCCGAGGCCGAAGCCTAAATATTAAGTGCCACCTTACTGAACGGGAAGCAGGTATGTTCGAATACACGGGAGGTAAGTGCAGACCTCTGTCCCCCGTTCAAAAGGGGGGCGGCTCTGAGTGCTGATATTTATGAATTCTTTAAACTTGCGAGCACATATGTTCATTGGAGAAACCAAAAGACCGTTCCTAACCAGATTCAAAGAACACCAGAAATTAAACATACCCGCAGCTGTGGGGGAACACATATTGGCGACTGGACATTCTACCTCCCTTGAATCATCTAAGATCTTAGCCAAAGAACAAAATTAATATGCTCGCAAGTTAAAAGATTCCATGCACATCAGCAGACAGCGCCTTCTCTTGAACCGGGACACAGGTCTACACTTTCCTCCCGTGTATTCGAACATACTTAATCAGCGAAAGGCGGGAAACCCTCACTCATCGTAAAAGGCCTGGCGGACCACGCCGAAACGTCTGCGTTTAACCTGAACCGTCTCTAAATATGTGATTATCTTCTATTGCAATACCTGTAGAGAACAATGACCAACTAATTTTTATTTTAAGCAACAATTTAGCTTACTACAAATCTTATCAATGCTAAGCTTCCACCGTGAAAATATCGTCTGCTAAAGTAAGTTACCACTGGTTACTGAGTTTAATGTCCAAATCAAAGCGTCCCGACCAGGCAAACGTTATTCGCATTCAAACTGGAGATCGATGATTTACAAGTGAGAGAAAACGACAGACAAACTTTACTGAATTAAAGATGTCGTTTTTATTGAAAATTTGCGGTACAACACCCTTTTTTGAACATGCAATTGTTGCGCGTGCTCATATAAGTATTCCATTTTCACGTTCGATGACGTCAGCCGCTGAGTGATGCAGTGGTAAAGTCGACGGAACGAAACTCTTGCCGACCGGGCTTGAAACCTGCCTCGGTTTCGCGCCAAAATGTTATTCAACGGCGTTAAAGTCCTTGTTGCAAACTGCCCATGTGGTTCCAGTATCCGAAAATACTTACTACATAAATTCTTATTTTCGACACTCTTTCTTTATATTCTTTTCGCCTTTCTTGCCAAAAGCGATTTTGTAACAGTTTTTGACCTTTCTCTCTGAGCGTATGATTACCGGTTGTCATTGGTTATTTCCGTACCCACATTTCCGGCTCATCAGTTCAGGAACTTGTCCTGAACGCCGCCATTTTTTCCTTGTAACTGAATGTGCTATGGTTTGCTCGAAAAGTCTTCATTATTTTGTTTTATTAGTAATATATCGTGATTCGTTTGCATATGTAGTGTATTTATAGTTTGTAGTTAGTGGTCGTTGATTTTTT
>NMRA01000532.1:166441-279409 GCA_002633005.1 Phoronis australis
GGTACTTCTTGGATCCTTATAACATCTTCTAACCATGTAATAAGGGTTAACAACGCGTGAGACAAGGACTTTAAGTATCTAAATGGGTTATTAAACAGTTATATTGGCCATTCGAAGCTGATATTGTGGTATAAAAACTGGTATCTCTATTGCTATCAGTGCCTTTGAAGATATTGAATGCGTCATTTATTTGCAAACTCTGAATTGGTTGAGTTTACTTCAAATATACGGCAAATGTATCGGCCCTTTCAGGCCTTTCAATTTGAGACGCTTCTGACTAATTTGAGTATCGATTTTTCTTCAGTGCCTAGGCAGACTTGCACAAATATTTGCATATCAATTTCACAATCTGTGGCGGAAGGAAAGTGTTCTTGAATTTTCAATTTTATGTTAAGACCGCAGGGGCGTCGGGCAATATCACATGTATCACATTATCACCCGCTGGAATTAACACCATAATTAGATGTTAAAGAGCAGTGTGAATTAATGTGATTAAATATGACTTTCCACCTTGCGTTTCAGGAACAACTCAATTTACGGAATCAGGGAATAAATTAGCAATTTGACTGTATTTTTAGGAGCAAAACAGTATTTTTCATGGGCGGCGCAGCACTAAAAAAGTGGCAGGGGCTAAAGCCCTTCAGCCCCCCCTGTGGTGCACCGCCTAAAAACCATGTGCGGCGTTGCACTGAAAAAAGTGGGAGCTACAGCCCCCCCAGCCCCCTATGGTGCACCGGCAATGTTTTTTAATCGAACCCACTACATCTGAAGTCACAAAATAGCGCCCTACACTTGTTAAATGACCAAGAATTTTCTGCATATTTAAACGGTAGCAATACTTGCTAGCATTTCAGTGAATGTCTGGCCGACCACAGCGAGAAATGGCGAGTTGTAATGGAATCACAAAAACGCAATGACTGTTGTTTAACATCTCTACCAGCAATCTATGACACTTAAAATAATTAAGAAAATACACTTTCCAGGAAAAATATGATGTCACTTTATTGGTGAAAGGAGCATTATATTCTAAAAACGTTGTTTTATTGAATTCAGTCTCACCGTGGGATCAAACGCCGCTGAGATAACTCACTCTCATTAAACATCAAAGTACTTTAACCATACACAACACAGACATCATTGATTTCATCGAATGTCTGTCAGACAACAACATTGGATTTTGTTGTTTCACAGCTCTAGTCAAATCTAATTATCTCGAGAAATGTATGCCACCCGACAATAATCGTAAAATGCATATTTTCCGCACAGCTGATAGTCTCCCGTTGCGAGATAAGCAAAAAGTTGTTTTGAATTCGTCGCGCTACGGAATCGAATCCGGTAGCTCCGCAGTCGCTGATCAATATCCAATGCTGAACAAAGTAATTTACTATTATTTTAAAGGCAATAGTAACAGCGAGAAATGGCGATCTATAGTAAAACCACAAAAACCCAATGGATGTTGTTTGCTAATAACAGTGATTTATATATGCCGCCCAACAATAATTGTAGAAAAGTTTTTTCGGTGGCAAAACAAACATTGTGTCTTTAAGTGTTAAAGAGTAGTTGCGGCCATAGCCTAATGCTGTACGGCTGAGTTAATACAGATTCATTAAATGACGAAGGATTCTAGGCCAACGATACCGGCATTGATTTCGCCGAATGTCCGGCAGACAACAACGCGAAAATGTATTTTGTAATTTAGTAACAAAACGCAACGGATTTTGTTGCGTCATAAGTTTGGCCTCGGCAAAGAGCTTTAAAGAATTCTCTCTCATCCAACAGTAATACAAAAGAGCGTTTTTTGGTGGTAAAACCGCTGTCAGTTCACACGACATCAAAGCCGCCGAAACTTCGCTAAGTTGGAAATCGATTTCATTGTCTGATTTTTCAAGTACTTGAGAGTGATGCCCGTATCCACTGTCTTCTCTGTCTGCATGGTAATTGCCCACTTTTCGCTCAAAATGATCCTAGTCTTCCGATCTGATGTGCTCCGCCTTTGCAACTGATTGCCAAGTGACCAAACGCCTTTAAACATGACATCATATGGCGGAAAACTTGGAAAAATAACTTTTCTTCAAAATTGATAAATTTGCAACCATTGCCATCAACGTACATGTACTTATTGAGCTTAATGAAACCTCAAAAACTAAGGGAAAATTCATGGTGGGAACTCTTTTAGGTAATCGACATCGATTATCCAAGAGGTACGTCACTCAATATGCCTTGTTTAAACAATTTTAACGATCTTAGTATCATGTATTAAAGAAAGTTCTTAACGAGTAAAACTTAATGAGCAACGACGACTCATGGATTAAGGTCCATCATTACGAACGGACAAAGCACACACTTACACCTGCACTACAGTAGTTGCACCGAGAGGTGACTCTTTTTAGGAGTTACGAAAAGATAATGAAGAATAAGGAAGACATTTTGTCCGAGTTCTGCTGCACAACCTCCTGCCATGGGGCGTCTCAACTATTGAATGACAAATATGGCAAAATATTACGGATTGGAATGGTAAGTTTCACGTTTTTGTGTAATCTGACTTTTACCTTTAGCGATTATCTTTATCGGTTAATTATTGAGTAGATGAGGGACATTATTAATCACCCAATTGACTTATTAGATGCAAAAATTATATATCACAACTTATAGAACTTTCTGTAAAAATTTCCTCGACTTTTCTGAGCAGCCTGGCTCCTACTAATCTAAACTCTGCAGTGTATGAGCACCTTAATGAAGATGGACACTCGTTCAAGACAGCATACATGTACATGTACATGGTGGTGCTGGAGAAAAAGAGATCTTGATTAGCTTGGTATCAGATTAGTGCGTGAAAACCAGGAACCCCGCTTTGAATAGATCTGGAAGTTTTCTATTTAAATTATATGAGTCTCGGGGTCTAAAGGTGTTGTCTTTGAACATTAGGATACATCGACGTAGTATTCACAGGAATCAATCTATCAGTTTATTACAAACAGCCAGGCACCACCGCCACGAGGGGAAAACTAAACCACACTAACATTCAGCAATTGAGATTTTCCATTTTTGCACTAAATTAGTTGGAAATAAACCGTACTGTTAAAAATCGTTCGGCCAAGAACATTATTATGTCATTGAATCTCTGACAATCCATCCCCAAGATGCCATGTGTTCCCTCATAATCAACTCGACGATATCGTAGTGGTGCCAACTGCTGACGATAAACTCGTCACGTATGCCAATGCCCTCGATAAATCCTTAGGTGTACCATGGCAAACGGGATGGATCATCTCCAATAACAATGCTACAGTTTGAAGATCGGCATGAGCTAATTAGAGATGAGTAAAACTTGATTCCACCTTACAGGTAATGTTACTTCTCGCCAGTCTCACGACAGCAGCAGTCAATGTGGTGTTGTCTATCACAAGCTACTACACATACCCATTCCACCAAACGGTGGAGAAGACATACACAGCTAACAAGCCCTTCCCCAGTGTTTCAGTTTGTAATACGGCTGCAGGCACGACGAGTCAGATCGAACAGCTTTACATGAATCTATTATCTGCAAGAAAATGTCTATCAGATGACTTCAGGAAATATCACGAAAAAAATAAGAAATATGGAGGTTATCCAATCATGTTTGATAATGTTGACGAATTTGGCGACTACACGTGGAAAATGGAGGATATTATAATTGATTGTCAGTACGACAGTAAAAAATGCAACGAAAGCAAAATTACAGGGTTTTTAAATCCTTATTACGGACGGTGTTTCACGTTGAACATGGACGACAATGCTTTGAAGAAAACTGGAGACGAAAACGGACTATCGTTGATTCTGTATTCTTACACGTTTGATGCAAGCCTGGAACAGCAGATGAACAAGTCAGTAGTTTACTCCTCTTTGATAGATGCCAACTCCCATGGTCTAAGGCTAATCGTGCATAATGAAGGAGACTTCGTGAATCCGTCGGTGAATTCCCTCAAAATAGCGCCTGGTTTCTCCACCTCGGTTTCGGTACATCCCGTGAAAACAAGGCGACTTGGTCCTCCATTTAAGTCTAACTGTACGGAAATAATCTACATGTATTCTGAAACCTATGGGAATTCGAAAGCAAATTGTCTTCGTGCTTGTGAACAGTCGCAAGTGGTCGATAGATGTCACTGCAAAGATTCAGATTTGCCCACACACCACTATCCTCTAGTGCCTTTTTGTGGAAACGCGACAGCTATCGACAGTTGCACTCAAGAAAAGTGGTGGAACCAAGTAGATTGCATGTTGAAAGCAAAGAACGAATTCCTGCTAAATTATTATCAGTACTGTGACTGTCAGGAAGCTTGCGAAGAGTACAGTTTTAAGTTGAGTCAGTCTGCGTTTATTTGGCCTAATAACTATGCACCCGGTGCCTTTTTCAGGAAGTATTTGGAGAATAAGACTTCGTCTGTCGCCTACAAGGAGTTGTCTAAGTACAGTATGGAGTTTATGTTAAGCAACAAGTTAATCAACCAACACTTTGCGCAAGTGAACGTTTTCTTCAATAACGACGAAGTTGAACTGATTACCGAGACAGCCAAGTATCCCAATTGGACATGGAGCTTGCTGTCAGAAATTGGAGGTCATTTAGGGTTTTGGTGCGGTGTTTCTATTCTGACGCTGACCGATGCCATATTTTTCGGGTTGAACGTCATTCTCAATTGGCAAAGATCTCGCAGGGTCACTAACATTGTCAAGAATATCGGAAAATGACGCAAACCAGCATCATTAGGTGTCGTATGTTCATACTATTTTTCTTCATTATTCGAACAAAATTTACATGTACTTTGGAAATCGGGAAAAAGTAAGTATATAAAACCAGTGTAGCAAGGTATGGAGTTCGCTATTTCATATTACGCCATTTACAAGCATTTAGGTATGAAGATAATGCCTGTTGTTCTTAGATAGGGTAGGTGAAAGACCAACTATAAAACGGATATACAGAAATCAAACGTTTTTAAGAATACCTTTAATATATCAAGGGTGATATTAAGAAAAATAATGACAGGCTTAAGTCTTGTTATGATTGGATGTGTCCAACATCATTCTTAAAAACAAATTGTGGCCATCTAACAAGGCCAGAGCAATGTGAGAGTGACCTAGGCCTATATAGAGGCTCAGACATCGATGGCAATAACCACAACTATTAGCTATACGTTTTGAGCCAACTGTTTGTTAGAACCAGGCTTAAGCCAATTAATATGAAGTGACTTACCTATTTCAATCTCATTTTTGTTTTAGCTTCAGTGGCAGATTTGGGGGGGGGGGGTAGGCTGGGAGCCATGTCCTCTAAATTTCTCCCAGATTCCATTTGGCAGTTCGGGGGTGCGAATGTCTGACGGGCAAAATGCTTGATAATACTCTGCCCTGGCATTCCTTACTCAAATCCTGGATCCGCCCCTGAGCCTGATCAACTAGGTTGAAGCAATACCTGAATATATGCATTCAACATAACATTGCAATGGCGGCTAGTTTGTAGCACGTGGTCCGATTATAAGAGCACAGCTGTGAATACCAATATGTTCTTCAGCCCGGGCAATAAGATGGCGATTAGTTTCACACGCAAATTTGTACATAGCCTGGACTTAAGACCAAAAAAGGTTTGATCCTTTGTATTGAACAAGCTAGATAATCAACAAATTGACCATTGTATTAGAAACGTTATTTTGATGAAATTTCCAGATTTCCTGACTTTTAACCAAAACAGTCAAGCTAAGCCATTTCTTGACTGAATGAACACCTTATGTAAGAGCATTAAATTTACCATGGAGTATTGTATTAGTTTTCTCGTTGTATTAATTCACAGTCAGAATGACATGCTATATACATCAGTGTAAATAAAACCCACTTTCTCAGGTCTGTGCCTCAAATTCGATAGTTTTGTTCCCAAAAGCACAAAACTGGTCTAGTCAATGGTCTGATTAATAGGGCCTTTAAGATATGTAGCTATTCCGAGCCCTACTTGTTTGATCGTGAACTTGAAGTTTTAAATAATCTCTTGATTCAAAATGGATACTTTAAAACGTTTATATAATCTTGCACTGACTGGTTTTTACGCAACCAATCTAAGACACCCGCGGATGTTTGTCATGGGCCTGAACTGAAGAAACTACTTTTCAATCTTCCCTAACTGGGTAATGTTAAGAGAATGCTTGGAGCTGTTGCTCCATGTTTGCAACTTGTAACAATCTTCAAACATGTAAACAGACTTTTGTCATTGTCTAGAGTAAAAACACCATTGAGTAATTCTCAAAGAAGTCATGTTGTGTACCAACTCAACTGCAATGAATGTGAACAGTTTTACATTGGTATGACGAACAGGATTCTTAGCATCAGAGTCAAAGAACACTGTAGACACACACACAGTGCTGTTCTCTACCATTCATTGACAACTGGTCACACTATAGATTGCTCTGGTGTTCAAATCTTAGACAAGGATAATGCCACCCTCAGGCTTCTCATAAAGGAGGTTATGCATATACATGTACGGTTGAACCATGCTGAGCACTATCTCAATAGAAATATTGGCTCATTTGAGCTCTAACTGTTTTAATTTCTGGTTTCTCCCCCGTGTACCTGTACAGTCTGTTCTACACCTGTGTCAAGTGTTTGAGTATGTGAACTGTTTCATTGAGAATGGTTTGAAGTACTGTAATATACAGAAACGTTTGATAAATATGTCATTATTCACTTACGCGCTAATTTTAAAGCTCGTGCTCCACAATAGTGTTTCACAAATTTCTCAAATTTACCCTGAAAATTTTTGGCAAAGAAGGCACCATCAGGTACCCTAAAATATTTGCAGTTTGTCTAAAGATTACCCTCAGATTTTCGTAATTCTCTCTCAGTAGTGTAGTAATCAGTTCCAACGGGTAACCGTTTTTGCAAATTGACTGTAATGCTTTTCATAAACCTAATCAATCAATGTTTGAACGAAACCGGTGCATGCACACTGATGGTAAAACTTTGATAGCAAATTTACAGTCCTGTGTAAGTTCCTACCGAGCCCCTAATACATTTAACTATCGCCTCAAGAAAAAGCATCTGATTTCCAGTCTCAAAATACGTAGAGAATTTCAAATTCGGACGCTTGGATTTCAGTGTTAAGTCCTGGGCCCGTGGTGTATAAATTTGCATGTGCCATTGGTGGATCTGTCATTGGTGAAAAAACTCGCCATCTTAAACTGACGCTAAGAACATTTTGATAGTGACAACTATTGTCAGTGACCACTTTCACCAATTCAGCCACTGCAATGCTGAACGCACCGCATTCAGTATATCCTTCAGTTTTGCTGACTCGTAGGACCATAAAACTTATTATGTTTTTCGGAAACTGTTTGGCAATAAGATTTGCGCTGCTACCAAATATAGCGGTGATTTCACTGATCCATAATTTCGGGTAAGAAATAAGTGAGAAAAACACCATAGTCTCAGGCACGACTGCTTTATTTGACTACACCCACGGAAGCAGCCAATCATACTTTAGTTACAGTGTTCCAACAAAATTTCACGGTGAATGAGAATGAGACTTAAGGAAGCGGACCTGGGATGTCTGCTCACGCCTAATGACGGTGTTGAAATACGAAATGGATGGAACAGGTTAGCCGGTGTTCAGATCAGATAGGGTTCACTTGAGACAAGCGGCTCAGCTTGTACCTATCAGTCTTCACTGGTCCTTAGGTCAGAATTAATCTAATTATGGTCCAATTAGTTTCACCCTGTAAACATGTCGATACCGAACCGGACCGGGGGTACAGGTTTTGTACTATTTTGTACCGTTTGTACCAGGTACCGGTTTCCCGACTCCGGTCCAGTACCAGTTTAATGTGGGTAATCCGGTACCGGCTATGTTATGGGTTGCCTCTAACTAGCCCATTCTTGCTCAGTGGGCAAACCTTACTGCTGAATTCTTATCATAGATAACATTCAAGAAACGTTTTAGGCAGTTTGTCGTTTTTATTGTTATAAATAACTCTGCGAAGTGCCTTTTAGTAAGTATGGAACAAAGGACCTATCTGAGCAAGACTAACGTGATGCATGTAGTCTCTTGCCCCCGTGACAAATGTATTCGTTCTGACAAAACCCGTTATATTGGACATACAATGTGTACTGTCTATGCATCTCCAGAATGGAGCCATTTAACACCATTTTGAGTCTAAACACAGTACACTCACTCGCTTGATGCTTGAGGAAAGCACGCGAATTCTTTATATTTTACATGACAATAAGCGCCCACAAACGTTGGAGTCCCTTGTAATCAAATCCCATTCTCTGTAATCAATCAGCAGGACACTAGGTTTTCCCTCGTTTTGCTCTTGTTCATTGAATGGTTATTGGTCGGACGTAGTTGTCTCTGTATGTGTGATCGAGGCCTTATCTATAAGTTATGGATGGAGATGTCTCGTGAGAGACAATGTACTGAACATTTGAGCTGTTCATTTCCTCGTTATTTGATTTGAATATGAGGATTGTAATATTGACTTCTTGTACATTCCTCACTGCCATGACCCTAGGCCATCTTGTACTATTGACTTTTTGTGCTTTCCTCACTGCCATGACCCTAGGTCATCTTGTACTATTGACTTCTTGTGCTTTCCTCACTGCCATGACCCTGGATCATCTTTTACATATACATCAACTGACGCCTCATGACGCCAGATCAACTTGACGCCAATTAAAACCTTCGTCTATTAAGGCCATTAAAAACAAACGGAACGTCGTGTTCAAGAAAACGTGTCTCAATGAAAATTGGCTGCCGATATACTAAGAATTTAAGTATAAATATCTGCAAACTTATATTTTCTCTGAACGTTGGTTGGTGCACACATCAAAAGTCCGATCATGCCCATCTAATTTGTAACTCAAAGGTGGTCCGGAGAATAATTTGCATTCTGAATAAGCGATAGCGAATATTCAGGTTGCTTTATCAAGCAAATGTGTAGTTATAACTATTTCTGTGCAAATAAGATAAACTCTTCTTCTGATACTTCGTCCTTGTTGCCAGAATTCACAGTGCAATTAGCATTATTTAATTTGTTCAGCTACACCATATCAATACTAGAACACTTGTAAAAACCACCGAAGCTTTTAGGCTGGCAAGTATCCAAGGATCAGGTAAAACTGTTTATAGCAAAGCAAGAACGGCCGGCAAATTCTCACTGTTGTGCGGTGAAATACACTATTACTTTACGAAAAAGGCAAACCTTTTGAAATATCTGTGGATGAACAAGGACATCATGTTCCATACATTTCCCTCTGGGAAGAAGAATCCGCGACAAAGCCAGTGGCTGGGGCTTAGAAAGCGGGAAAATGTCAACCCCAGCCGATGTTAAAAAGCCAAAGTAAATTAATTAACCTAAACTCGTCATGCAATGCGAGGCGCCCTCTTTGGAATTTATTCGTCCGCTAAGAACGATGCGACAAAGAACGAGTGCGATGTTTCAAATACGATTCTCTGCGAAGGGATGAATGACCGTTGCTTGTGGGTATGCGAGCGCGCGTGCGTGTGTGTGTCGTGTGTTTATGTGTTGATAACAATGAGATTGTACATGTCCTATTATATTTTGAAAATGCAATAACCACACGTTGTATAAGCTGGCATCTCAATTGCTATCAATGCTCTTGAAGATAATTGAATGCGTCGTTTACATGTACGTGTAAACTGTGAGTTGGTTGACTTACTTCAAATATATGGGAAATGCATCGCCCTTTTCAGGCCTTTCAACTTGAGACGCTTAACTGCCTAGACAGACTTGCATAAATATTTGAATATCAATTTTACAGTCTGTGGCCGAAGGAAAGTGCCTTCGAGTTTTGAATTTGATGCGGTAGGGACCTCGGGCAATGTTGCATGTATCACACGCAATATTTTCATCTACTGGACTTAACACTATAATATATAGATGTTAAACAGCACTGCGATTCAATATGACTAGCCATCTTGCATTTCATGAACAACTCAACTTACGGCATCAGAGAACAAATTGACACTTTAACCGCGTTTTTATGAGCACAACAGGTTCTTAGAAACGCCACGCCGTGGAATCGAACCCGATACCTCTGCAGTCACAAAGTAACACCCTACACTCGTTAAACGGTCAAGCATCTTCTGCATATGTAAACGATAGAAATACCTGCGACGATTTCAGCGAATGTCTGTCACAGCACACCCCTTCGAGAAATGGCAGATTGTAATGAAATCACAAAAACACAATGGGTTTGTTGTTTTTTTAGCTCTGGTCAAAGCTAATAAGCACCAGAAATCTATGGCACCTAAAATAATTATGAAAATGCGTTTTCCTACACAAAATACCATTTTATTTGTTAAAGTACCATTATGTTCTATGCAACTCAACAGTGGTCGTAAAAATGCATTTTTCCACACAGCTGACAGTCTCCCATTACGAATTAAAGAGACAATAAGGAACAAGAAGTTATTTTTTTTAAATTCACCGCGCTGCGGAATCGAATCCGGAAGCTCCACGGTCGCTGCTCAACACTCCGATGCTGAACAAAGTATTTTGCGATTACTTTATAGGCAATAGCAACAGCGAGAAATGGCGATCTATAGAAAAATCAGACACCCAATGGATGCTGTTGCTGATTAATTCAGGAAACCTATCCTGCCCAAGAGTAACAGTAAAATTGTACGTTTCGGTGGTAAAAGCGATGATTTCCCTTGAAGAGTTAGAGACATTATTTGCAACAAAGTAGTTTATTCTGGAATAAACCTCACAACGGAATCAAACCTAGCACTATACCGCTGTGAGTTCTAAATCCCACTTATTTAATTTTCAATTTACTCCAATTGTAACGACACCGGCAATAACATCAGTGAATGTCTGGCAGAAATGTCAATTTGTAAAATTCACAAAAACATAATTTATTTTCATTGATGCCTCAGAACTTTTGGCCAATGCTAGTGACTTACATATGCCGTCCAACAACAGACAATTTCCATAACTCTGTTGTTATGGGGATAAAGCTATAATCAAGCGAGCGAATTAAGATTGTATAGGTCCAAGGGACAAGAGCACTACCTATCAAGTCCTTCCTTGGCGACTTGATAGTGACAACTGGCGTTGTAGTGGGCACAGCATGCGCATTGAACACAATCGAGGAACGAGTAAAAGTGGTCGAGAATGAAATTCAAGGGTATCAAGACCACAAGCTGAGGAGCATAGTGCATACAACTACTACACAAGTATCACAACATGTTTCTTAGACAAATTTGCGAAATTAAGTTGAAAACGTCAGCAATAGCACAGATACGGTCCAATCTGTAATTAGCGGTCTAAAAGAAATAGACAGTGCTATGCTCCTGGGGAGATTCAATGTTTGGAGCTACCAGTTTGACCTGTTGCCCAAGTTCGCGAGGCAGTTAAGAGAATACCAGACCCAGTTTGGGCTTATGAACAGATACTAAACATGACTTTCCCATCCAGTTCTTTGAAACAAAACAAGCTCTATAACTCTCAACAGCCCTCAAAAGTTTGGAGAGAATTTGAAATCTCCTAGCTGTCGAGGACTTATCAGTACTGTGAAGAACAAGGATTAATGAGACAAATTCAAAGATTATCAACATAATTCCAACAGCTGGCGAAAGAGTGCGGCGACGAAGGATGGAAGTGGCACCACTTACCAGTAGATGTAGGAAACACGAGTTTTGAACCACGAAGCATACGGAGTTTGGCAAAGAAACTACATGTATGGCTACGATGGTCATCGTCTAGAAAATGGTCAAAGTCAAGCAGCATCTCAATCAGCGACAACGTACAAATGTACATCTACTTGCAGCGATGTCCTGTTTACAAATTGCAAACGTCAGGAAACCTGAGACTACGGTTCTTCCTCAAGAGGGCCGAGCGTAAGAGGCTGTTCTGGATAAGGGCGGAGATACCTGAGGACGGCACCCAACCAGATGAAGAGGATTACTCCGGGAAGCGGAAAGTGTCACCGTTTACAAGTAAGTAAGCGAAATCACACCAGCCATCTAGGATATTTCTCCAAATTTGCTATCTCAGCTACGTCAGTACACATTGAAGGTGTGTTAATTTCCCCTAAGTGTATAATTGAATAGATTTTCTTATCAACATTGTTTAGTAAATCTCATGTCTCATGTAGATTCTTGTTATTTATTTCTATGCGTTTTTTTCTCCAAAACTTACTTAGTTTATTGTTATAATATTATCTCATTTTTTGTTTTCTTTAATCTTCTTTGCAATGCAATGCATAACTGGAACTAAAATTTCGTTGCCTTTGCATACCAAGAGTGTGGCAGACGCACACGTCTGTATTGTTTTTAAAGAGTACCTTGCTCAAGTGTTTCGACAAGCGCACGACCTCTGCTTTGCTTCGCTTGTAGGTCTGTCCCCCATGTCCTTGTTGTTGGTGTCTTCTGAGTGTTCTGTGTACTTTTCATTTCTTGTAATTAATATTTAAATGGAATCAAAAAGACGTTACCATACTTGATAATCTCATCCTGATAACATTTCTATTCAAGATCTGTACACACTGTTGACACGATTTATTGGAAGCGTGAGATACATGATCCTTTTGCAGACTCGTTTTCAATCAAGAAGAACATTATTTGAAACGTATTTCTGGCATAAGATGATACATTTTCATTGACAGCATTTGACCTCTGCAATTTACAACTCTTGTGCACGGTCATCTAACCGAGTAAGCATAGCGAACAAACATATTTTCAAGCCGGTAGCCGGCCGGGTTGCACGTGACATCTTTTGTGGTATTCATAGAGTAGAGGGTTACCATACGTGTCAACTAATGGTGGTTGGGTGTTTGCTGAGTCATTTCCAGTTGTTTGAAGGGCTACGCAGAAGCGCTAAAGTGTTACGCATTTCAATTGAAAACTCGTGTAAAAATCTTCACGAATCTACGCAGCGTTTCTGTTGTGAAACAATTTCATTACGGGTGATGTCTGTCACCATAATTTAGTTTATAATGAGTATCAAGTTGAAATAATCCCAGTGAAAACTGGTGTTTCAATCTGTGAGAAAGTTTACTTCAATTCAGAAGACACCACCGAACACATGAGCTGTTCAGTCATTACTGGGTGACCTATAGTGGTTAGAACTCATAGCCTTTTATCAAGTCTAAATCGTGTTACAGCTAAGTTATCCATAGTGAGAAATCTTCAATACATCTTTTTGTGTTTTCTTCAGCGAATTTGAGTTTTCAAACTCTTATTTTTAACCTTCTTTTGTCCGTTACTATTTGATCATATTTCCTCTGTACATATCTTTAGGTCAATCATTATCTATGTGTTTTGTATTCACTTGCAACAGAACTAACTGGTTTCCCAAGATTGAATTTATATGTTGTGCTTTTCAACTAAGTTGCTATTTATGTACCTGTAAGCGAGCCTATGATATAATTTTGTTTTTTAAAAATGACTACCCTAGTTGTCCAGACTACCTTATTCATTTAACAACCCTTGAATTTTCAACAAGCATTGGTGTATTAATTGTTAAATACGGCTATCCTTTGAGTGCCTCGAGTAGTGTGAGTTTCTCTGGTCTTACATTGTTTTCCCCCTCATGGTCACAGTTCAATTCCTCTCACCGGCATCGAATGAGATATCACGCTATGCGGGTTCAGCTTACTGATGTGTCTTACTATTGTTTANACTACCCCCGTAGTAGCTTCTTTTTTTTCAAATAAATGCTACTGCAAGAGTAAATCGGGGTTGACAGCCGACTACCCCCGACCGCGAAACTTTTCACCGTTGTATTTAAACTACACGGAGATTGGATTTAACACTACTTTCAGAGTAATTATGAATTAGGTCCCTGTATTGGTCCCGATCCTCAGATATTGCCTGCTGCCGTCGTTCCCAACCAGATTTCTCTACATGTTGAGGTGCCGGGTTTTCTTTAGATCAGCATTGTTTAATGACCTTGTTCATCCAACTCTGGGGTCCAGGGATGGGGGCAAGGCGTGTTGCCGTGAACGAGTCTGGTGCAGTCCAGTGGTTACGATTTTGCCAATAAAAATCGACTAAGAAATTCTCGTTTACCAACGTTTGTACTTAAATGTAGTAAACTCCAAATCCATCGGCAAAACGTACAGATAACCAGACAGATCCACACAGCTACATGTACCATATTACAAAGACAGGCATAATCTTATTCCTCAGAAAGTTTTTATATTCCATATTAGACAAAAGTGGACATTCTTCTAGGGCCTTACATAACCTTAACAGAGGGACATGTTAGACCTTTCTCCCGTTCGGTAACGCTAGGATCTCGCTAAAAACCAAGACTTCGGGACATTACGCGAGATATTGCCGTGTATATTAAATGAGATGACGTGATTTGAGCTAGGTCCTAGCGTAGGTCCTAGCGTTACTGATAGCACGCCAGCTATAACCTTATCCTCCTCCGGCCTTATTACACCCCATGGGTGCACAGAACAGTTCTCACAGGGGTTTGCCTGTAAGAACACACGTCAATGAACACGTCACCCTTTCTTCACTCTGTCAAAAACTAAATGCAAAGAATGAAAAGTTTTTTGCATCACAAGCCTTACATAAAAGCACAGAAACTTTATTTTTTCTTGTATTTTTGACCCTTCCACTCTACTGAAAAGCAAGGTAGACCAACATAAAATGGGCAAAAACGCAAAATTAGCACTTTTCACCCACTTCCGTGCCGATGCTCGATTAAAGCCAACATTGGAATCTGAAAGCAAATTTCCTATCCATTCCAAAAATGTGATCCAAAAGTACTGTCAACCTACTATTTTTTGCAAATCTGGCTTGTTTGAGGGCTATCTGAAATCGCAGTCACTTTCGTAGTCGCTAACCAGCAATGCACAATTGCAACAGGAGGCCGCCATCTTGAAGAAGAGAGCAGCTACAGCCGAGCAAGTGGCCTTTTTTATTCTCAACATGTTCACAAATACAAAATCGCATTCACTTGTCCTACATGCAATACCTAACTAAAAATGACCCCAGGGCCTACCCCTAGATTTTAATATTTGTGCAAATTGGCCGCGTCCGTCCCCTAACTGTACAATGCCACTTAACTTCTCATTTTGGATGGTTTTGTCACAGTTTAGGCAATGTGCGTTCAGGCAGTACTGATCCAAATTGCCACAATTCAGAAGTTTTATGAATTTTTGTTGTTGTTTCAATTTGGTATACACAGTGTCTTATTCACTTCAATAAAAAAATAAATAGATAAAATTAAGTGCCAATGCAAACCTACATTGTAGTATGCTCTTGTACATATGCTATGCTATTTGCCTTGTTTTTATGAACTTGCAAAAATTCATAGACAAAAAAAACGTGCAAAAACATTTTGCTTTGTACGACATACTTCCATTTTAGTGATATGTTTCAGTGACAAGATTCATTCTACAGAGCTTAAGTGTCTACTTTCAAAGCTATCAAATCTAAGGCTATATCTTTATCTGATATATTTATCTGTTTTTATATCATATTATTAGCTATTTTATTTTGACGAAGTAAAATAACCACCTTGTCCTAGGTACATTATTGTACCTATATTTCCTGTTTGGATTCCGTTCAGTTTACTGAAAAGTGCGCTATAAAAGACAGTCAACTACGTGTACTTTGAATTTTGTTTTTGCATCAAAAACAGACTTTTGCCATTTAAGTTAACCGATGTAACGACATTAGAAACCCTAAACTTGTAGTATGTATTGTAATATAGCGTTATGCAGGACTTCCCTTGTACTGCCAATAACACCATATATATTCTTTCCAATTTGATTTAGTTATAAACTTCATTGAATGAAATGCAACGTTACACCAACAAAATAGTCGTCACGGTTGACTAATACTTAACTTAACTTCTTATGGACTTACAAATATTGGTATTAAAAACGAGAATAGCTTTAACAAATGTTTGTACACATTATTGATGAACTACTGTAGGTTCGTGTTCTAGAGCGGGGAAACATAGAACTAATGTCTTTAAACCGGCATTATTATTTTTCGGCCGGAAACGCATAATTGGGGTTATTTTTAGATAGTATAGTTTTCTTGAAATTATTAGTATCAACTCAGCTACAATACAGTAAAGTATATTCATTGTTGTTTTGTTATCAAAAATGCTCGGCAGATATTCGTTTGAATTATACCAACAAGGTGGACGAGCTAAGGTGTATAATTGAAATTTAATCATAAATGTTTGCCTATGAAGCTTTCATTTCGAAGGTAAATCAATAAATACGGATTCTCTGCTTAGCTGTCAATATTGGATTCTCAACCGTTTTAGGGTATTTAACGAGTCGGTAACTTAAGTCGCTGGCAAACCGCAGAACGACCATATACGACTTTGCAAATTTATCGTTGGCCATCTCAAATAAGATCTGAAGCTTTTTCTTGAATCGCTGTTGGTAACAAAAATACGAATCATATCGTGGTAGGGCATAGTTTCAAACCGTTACTGCCTTTTTTGATGAACCCTGATTTCATGTTGGTGTGTTGGTAATTTCTGGGTCGTGGTTTCATACACTGCATGAACCGCAAAATGCTTTCTCCGTTTACATAAGTGATGACGTAATGAAATATTGGCGCCTACGAGTACACGAAGAACTGGAATGTTAGTTTTCCTTGAAGCGTAGACCTACTCTCTCAATCCCAACCGTGACAATACTTCAATGTACACGTCATAACACCGTGTGACACTTGGGCGTTGCCATAAAAACAAAGCCAAGTACAATCTTTGTTGAACTAACTTTCAAGAAATCAAGGACCGAGAGTGCGCAAACGCGACTCAGACTTGTTTAGGAGTATTTGCTGATATTTAAATCTAGGTTCCGCGATTAGTAAACTATTTATAACGAAACTTCTATATTTTCTTTGGTTAAAGTTCTTTGGTGGATCCATTACTAATGTCACTAATCATAAATATGGTGTAACTCGAAGGAAATTTGCATCAAAAATACTTTGAAACGTTTATCTAGATCAACCTGGCCCTAGCTCCGTCCGTAGTCAACACGATGTTTGAGTACATGTAGGTCGGAACTGTTTCTCGAAATAGACTTGAATACGTAAGGGGTGATATTAACCAACTGATCATAGGCGTTAAAGAAAATATTGGGGCATTTGGAAACTCAAAGCCCGACTACACAATGGAATAGGTATACGTTGAAAATAAGTCAATGCCAACTGTGTTTACACAAGGAAGTACACACACACACACACACGCCTGCAGGCGAATGGGCAATGTGCGTGTAAACACACAGAATAATAACACGCTTCTATGTGGTTAAATATATTTGGAAATACCTGAATGAATGTTTATGATTTTTGGGCCGTTGCTAAACTTTCAGTAATTATTGCTGTTATTGCAGTAGCAGTTCTAAGCAGCAGCAGGACAGTACCGGACTATTTTTTGTGTTTGAAAGTACATGTACATACATGTCTGTGCAATACAGAGCTTCTAAAGGGTGCAAAAGTAAATTTCAACTTCATTTGCGTTCCCTCGGAAAATTTATTTTTGCGTTCCCTCACAAATATTTTTCGTTCCCACGCGATTGTTCTTGCGAAGGAACGCAAAACCTTAAAATTTAATATTTCTCATCATGTTTCAGAAGCCCCGTATATTTCTCCAAGTTAAATGTTTTAAAGTCTTAGTTTTACACAGCATGCACTTATTAAAGTGGTTTGTCATTACTCCTTACTTAGATTGAAAATGTTGTTGTTGCCTAGGGAGAAATGAAAGGTGGTTGCTACTCGAGACCAGACTCATGAGTTTGCTTGACCTCGGAGTATCATATTGTTCGCTGACAAGTACTAACCATGGGCGGCGAACCATAGGGGGCTGAGGGTGCTATAGCTTCCCACTTATTTCAGTGGTGTAACGCCCGTGGGCATAGGTGGCGCGCACCATAGGGAGCTGGGGGTGGCTATAGCCCCCACTTATTTCAATGCTGCGCTGCCCATGCTCACGTCCAATCTGAGTAACGAAAACGTTGACACGAATTCCATAACCATAAGTGACCTCTAAAGCTGAAATTAGTGTTTCGGCAGGAAACAGTTTTAACGGTAGATTTAGCGGTTACTGCAATATCCTACGCCAGAGTTGCAAAAATGTAAACTTGTAGAACAGCTGCAAGTGCAGGTAAATGTCTAAATGCACAAAACATTCTTAGTTTCCGATTGAAGCTACCGATCACTTGCATGTTTAACATATGGTGGCGCTTTTTGAATTTTATTGTAACAGAGTAGCGGACGAGAAATAAAGAGGAAATTTAGAATCTTTTAGGCTTCATTGTCAACGCGTAAAAACTCTTTGACAATAAAACATTGTTTGTCCGACGGAACATGCACAAAACACGTCAAAAGAGTTATTACATTTCGTTAAATGAACATGAATTTGATTGCGAAAATACGTCAAAGCAAGTGCATTGTTTACGAAACTTCCTGCTCTCCACTTGAAATGTCGAATTTATTTCCACAATTGTGGAAATCCCGTGGGTAAAGCAAACAGGTCTGTGTTCAGTTTGATTCTTAGACGTCTATGATGAGCACTTAAACAACGGTGGTTAAAAAGTAAGTAAGAACAATATTTTTTACTTCTGAAATATTTTGTGCTTTTCCTTTATTACCGAGTGCATTCCCTTGTCGCACATAGTTTATCAATATAAGAAACAGCAAAACTTCGTGTGTAGCTCGTGAACGGTAATTATAACAGTTATTGCATTAAGTTCGTCAATTGCTAAACAAACGAGTTTATGGTTCTTGAAACGTGTGAGTATAAGTAAATAAATGCCTTTAATTATCAGCACTTCAAATGGTCCTGACGCCACAGTTTTCGACAAGTTCTGTTAAAGCGCTCACCAAGCGCGCATTTTGTGTTCGTCTGCCTCTGAATCAAAGAACTATGTCTACACGTATAGTGAAGAACAAATACGCTTTAGAGTGGCCATCACCCACCAAGTTCTTTGGGATCACATCAGACTAGTGTTTGCTCAGCACTATTTTTCGTGACTTCACGATGCGATTCATGTGTCTCATGTACTTGCCTTTCTAGAAGAATACAGGCACAGTTTTTGGTGTCAGTGTATTGGCTTGCTTTTAAGCTCCATTCACAAAGCACACCTACAGGGTGATGGAAGAAGTTGCCATCTAGTTTTTCAACGGATATTTCGTATAAATGAAAGCAAGCACTCGTTCTTCAACAAAGCTTTGATAATACTTTTACGTAAAATTGTACATTCCCTTGAAATGTCAGAGGCGCAATTCCGGAATTATACGGCAAATGTTACAATTATCAAATTATAGTCATTTGACTTATGTTCATACTTACGGTGTAGTTAAAAATGGCTGTTTCATCTTTTAAAATTTGTTTATAAAAGGTCTATAAATTATTATCTCAGTGCATTTACGACTTCTTTGATAAGGAAATCCCTGAACACTTTCGGTGCAATTTCCCGAATAGGACAACATCAAACTGAAAACCTGAAGACGGCGTTCGCGGCAGATTGATAAAACGGTTATAAACCCGCCGTTATCATACAAAACATTTCCGTTTTATCACTCGAAATTGATCTCAATTTGCATCTTGTTCAAACCAGGCGTGCGTTCAGTAACGGTAGGACCTACGCTAGGACCTAGCTAAAATCTAGTCTAAGTCACGTGCTCTCAATGATGTAATCATTTAAAATACACGGCAACATCTCACGTAATCTCGCGAGGTCTCTGGGCTTCCTAATAACTGCCAGTACATTTCTGCTTTAGATGAAGCTCTTCAAGATGACTGTCGCCGGCGACTGTTGAGTTTCCTTTCGTGAGTTGTCGCAGGTTGTCCTTGAGGGTGCTAATGGATTTCGGTGCAATGATATAGTGAAGATTGATTCGAGTGACTAATCTCGACTGCACCTACAAAAGTCCATTAAAATCCTCCCTAACATCTAACATATGCTTCAGTCTATGCTTCCGATCGCTTCATCTTTTCGATTTTGACGGCCTCGCGCTCGTAACATGCTTGCATTGGATTGGCAAGGAAGATCTTAATCTTGCCGTACACATTGACCCTGTAGTCCATACGGTTGCAAATCAAAGATATTTAGCTATGATATCTAGGCAAAAAAAAAACTGTTATTGGCACTTAGAGAAAAAGACTGGAACTGGATATTTTGTAGATTTCGATACACCGCGGTAAACAAATAAAAATCTCATGAACCCTCACTAAACTAACGTCTAATATGTTTTCAGAGATCGAAGCGGATGAAGTCTAGAATTCAATGATGGCTAAGATGCTACGGCTTTTGACGACCGTTATTTGCCTGTACGTCCTTTCCTCAGCCGCCTTAGAGCGAAACAAATATCATCTTGTTAATAATCAGTATGGCAATTTGCTCATTGCCATTAGCAACGACGTTGCTGAAAATGGTCAACTAATCGACAGGATAAAGGTAAGATTCAGATTAAGGCGGAGTTTTGTTGTGAACGTGCGTCTCCATATCGCCACAACAAATACTCCGTATTTAACTTGGGTTTTAAGTGACGTCCAGGTGAATATTGTCGTGTTTAGGCGGCTTTAAAAAGAACCTGTCCCTTTACTCTCATGAAGAATGTCTCCCAATCTTCCTTACGTACATGTAAGAAGGTTCTATTTCCGCTACGTCGAAGCCTTTAGCCACTCGAGAAAACGCGTCAGAATTTGTAAGGTTATGTATCCAATCTTAACGTTGAATGAAAATGGCGCATGTGCGCATCGTCTTTCGCTTGAACTGGTGACGGAAATGGCAAGTTATACATGTATGACGAGACTGAATTTATGACTCTGAGAGTGAGAGGTGTAATTTGGATATCATTTTCGCTAGCAAACAAGCGAAACGAACCTGTAAAAATAATTGCAGACAGTCTGGTACACGTTGTACCAGACGTGCTCACGACCCTCAGGTGGGCTCTTTACACTGATCACTTGGAGCCATATTTATGAAATATAGCTAAAACCGAGTTGATGAGCTAAAAACCTAACAGTCTGCCCCAGTTAGTCTCGAACCCACGACCTGGTCACACTGCCTCCTCAATCAAGCTTTGAGCATCCAGTAAAGTTTCAGCCGTATTAGCTCTTGAACACTCCGCAGAGGTAGNGTGACGGAAATGGCAAGTTATACATGTATGACGAGACTGAATTTATCAGTCTGAGAGTGAGAGGTGTAATTTGGATATCATTTTCGCTAGCAAACAAGCGAAACGAACCTGTAAAAATAATTGCAGACAGTCTGGTACACGTTGTACCAGACGTGCTCACGACCCTCAGGTAGGCTCTTTACACTGATCACTTGGAGCCATATTTATGAAATATAGCTAAAACCGAGTTGATGAGCTAAAAACCTAACAGTCTGCCCCAGTTAGTCTCGAACCCACGACCTGGTCACACTGCCTCCTCAATCAAGCTTTGAGCATCCAGTAAAGTTTCAGCCGTATTAGCTCTTGAACACTCCGCAGAGGTAGAGGCGTCGCAACTTTCCTGTCTTATTCTATCCTTTCCTCTCTAATGGAGAATATAGAACTGTAAATATGACAAGTGTTTGTTGGCTAGCACTGTTCACACAATCGAATTTGCCACCGAAGATTGGATGTCTATCTACCTGCAGTGTGCACTAAATTGCTTTGCCCGAATGAAGTACAATGTACGTCCACACCTTTACATGTCCTTGTCAAATCTACAGACTTGCGTTCCATAAACGCAAAAAACTTCTCTAGATTTTGTCATTCTCACAAAAGAAGCACAATACCACACTAGGTTTTCTCGCGGCGGCTGTCCTGGGTCTACGGAACGCGGTCCAGGTATCCCACGGAGCAGTAAAATATTGTTTTCATTATTTCTAAGAGAGCGTGCAATGATACAATGAAATGAGGAATTTTTTTGAAATTACATTTCGGCCAGAAAAGCATAAAATTTGAAAAAGCACTCCTACATGTACATGTAAGTTAGACATTCGCAGAGAGTGCGTGAACCAAATATTTTAAAATAAGTTTCAGATGTCTCAAGTTCGTTTATTTATTACAGCATTTCAAAAATCACAATGAGGTTAATGCATTACATTCCCATTGCTTTCTTGTTATTCTCATGGAAAATCCCGACCTCATAATTACTTTTGTTCGCGTTTCCAATTATTGGCAAATCTTCATTTTGGCTTACCTGACGGCATTGTTCCTTTTGTCCCAGTTTATTGTGAACCAGTCAAAAACTTTTTAAACTGGAAATTCAATCAGCCGTGTTTAATTAAGTTATTCGCTATACAATTGTATGAAGTTGAATACGTCTGGAAAATTCTAATCCCCGTTTGAAGGACGTCAATTGCTGCCACAAATGATTTTCAGTTTGTGATTCGAGTTGAAAGCAAGGAGACTCATTGACAGCAAATTCACGAACAAATGTTATTCTACAGGAGAGTACTTATTCACAAGCACATGCGATTGTTATGATATATGTACATATGTACGAACTGGACAAGTTCTGAATAACACTTGGTTTACTAACACCGAAAAAAGGTAATAATAAATGAACATCTCTGCTGGGACAACAAATTAGCTAATATCAGAACTTGGTGGACAAATAGGTACAGGGGCCAGTGCGGTTTCATTGACCCCTCGGTTTATAAATAAGTAAGGCGTAGTGTGAATGAATAGACCGCCCACACAATCGTCGCGGTAGCTCTGTTTGCCTCTACAAGTACAGTAGTTGGTGGCAGCGTTGATTACCATTGAGGAGTTTCACACAGCAACAAGCAGTTTGCTTTATTATTACAAATGGAAAGAGTCAGGAAGGTAGATTTGATATTTAACTGAACTAGACAATAAGTATAGAAAATGAGGTTGGAGAATCCACTAAACAGTTGAGCGTTTCTGAGTAGTTCTTCAGGCTCTATGGATATGCTTGCGAGTGACCTAAAGTCCAAATATTAGACAAACACCTACAAATCCACACCATTTGAAATAA
Organism: Phoronis australis; assembly: GCA_002633005.1. Classification (NCBI taxonomy): domain Eukaryota; kingdom Metazoa; phylum Phoronida; family Phoronidae; genus Phoronis; species Phoronis australis. The sequence continues at coordinate 189,406 of NMRA01000532.1, forward strand.
ATTATAGTACTTGTTTTATGAAAATAAACTTTACAATTTAACTTCTAACTTAACCTCGATCTACCATAGATTGGCCGGATTTAACCTGTCTTCTTGATAAACTTCACCGAAAACCTTAACAAAAGTACTAGACTCAGGTAAAAATATACGGCCACAACGAAACAGTTGTACCAGCAGTATGATCAAATTTGACTAAAATATCAAAAACGCTGCATTTCGCATTTTTTTACCTTTTATGGAAGTAAGCAAGACGCAAAGTGGCGTGTACGGTACGTTTTGCTCAAACGATATAAGTGACTATACCCTATGAGACGGTGCTTCTCCAGAAAAATAATTCGGGTTGAAAATACGTTAAGTAGTCCATTTGCATAAGTTATAAAAAGGTTGAATATGAAATGTGTTGAGTTAAAATTACGCCATGGGCGATAAAAGTTACTTGTGAAATCGGTCTTAGAGCGGATTACAGGTTCAGTCAGAATCCTGACAGTCGCAGTCAAAAGCTTTGCAGGCGGATTGAAATCCCGCTCGATAAGTAACGGAATTTTGTAAAATTATAGTACATACTTTTCTCACATGACCTGGAATGTGTTACGACATAACTGGTTAATAACACTGATTACAGGGTTACGTACTGTAATTTTTTGATAATACAGGGGCGAATCACAGAGTATTGCAAAGTAGATATCCATACGCCTTGCATTTTATCGTCTGCAAAACAGTAAAACAACCAAACGCGCCAACCAAACAGTGATGGAATTTCGAGAAGGTGACAAGGTTATGATATACAAATCGATTGTCGTAACTGTACGTACTCCCAGTTGGAAAGACATGCAAACAACTCCTAAAACTGACCCATGTTCGGCGGCAAATTCCATATCCACGTTCATTCAAACGGAGATGAGTCCCAGCTGTGCTCACGCGCGCGGGGAAGCCTTGCTGACTCTAGGAAGCCTAGAAAATCACTTCTGTGGCTACGTTTTGGGGGCATGAAAATTTTGGTGTTTTTAAGATCATTAAGTGCTATACTTTTAGAATCTATAAAGTTAACAAGGTTTGACTTAAACGTTTTCGAGAAATTTGATCTCAAAAATCTGACTTTGCAAAATTTGACACACAAAACCAATCTCCAAAAACCAACAACACTAGTAAAAACTGAATGATAATTTGATTGGGGTTTGTTCATTTGAAGTTACTGGACAAGAAAAGTGATAAATATTCTGACATTAGGTCGAAAATTGTTAAAAAAGAGAAAAAGAAAAATTTTAGCCTCCTGTTGGCCAGAAAACTTACCACTATATTCTAAACTCCTACCAAAAGAACAACACTGTTAACCATTTGGAACATGATAAAGATTTAAAATCACAACCTACTTATGAAAACACATACATTTTCAAGCTTTTGCAGTGAATTCACTGTCACCATTTTCATTAACTGTCATTATTAATTATCATTATCCACATTGCAGTTCACTGTCAACTGTCACAGGAGAACGATACACCGTGCAGTTTACGGTAGAACTAAAATTTCCTTTGATACTTCCTGTTTTAGACAGCACATAACTGGAAGAGTAAAAATTTTCCTGTTCTAAAAATTCTCAATTCAAGAATCTTCAAAATGTTAGGTTCTGAAATCTTCGCAACATTTGGATTTTCAAGATAATGAATTACAGGACGGGCAATATTTTCATTTTTATATTTCTCAATTTCCAAACACTGCTCATGTTTCTACATAAAAGGATCTGAAAATACATGTAGGCTTGGAAGTTCATAAAAAGCAGTGCTGATCACTCACATGTAGATAAAAAACTACTGCCAGTACCTTTGAGATTAGGACGACTGATACTGCAAATTTATCAAGCAAAGTAATTCTTTTTTCTCTGTCCTAAACTAAAGATTTTTACCATAAATGACATTTTTGAAATTAACAATAGGTAGATCTGTTTACAAGTGAATGTTTGGAACTGGAATAGGTTTTCAAGTTGTCTTTTTTGTGAAGTTCTCTGTGATGCACTTTGCCCATGTCATAACCCTGAGACTCGTGTAGGATTCTCAGTCTGTATCTGGTAAAGTTACGGGCCTTCATTTCAGTGAATGTAGGGAATACCGCCAATGTGCAATAAAATCATAAAGACACAACGGGTTCTATGCTTTTATTTCTGCTCATGTTCAAACGTGTATTCCTTCCAACTATAATCCGCACAATGGTGTACATGCACCTATTCAATTCATATCAGTTTTGTGCTACCCGTAAAAACTGTTGCAATTATTCGGCTACGACCAAATTTCCCTAAACTCTCAAAAACGCGTTTTGTTTTCGCAACTTTCGGGTCTTTATCGGAGTACACACGACTCACACAATACTCGTGTACGGTACTTTCCTCTCAGATGGCATCAGTGACTTTTTCCTGCGAGTCGGTGCTCTTTCCAACAAGACGATTTGATTTGGAAATTTGTTAAAAGCTCCCTTTTGGGAAATGTTTTTACAATATGGTTAGATGTGACATGTATTGTGTAAGATTAGTCCCATGGCGGATCCGAATCCGGAATCCTTGCAATCGAAGTCAAACGTTATATACAGCTGTAGGCGAATCTAAATCCCACTCGATCAACGGCATACTATTTTAAGCGTATTTATTTTGCAAAGTCACCCATCTTGATTTCAGCAAAGGTTTGAATAATTGGATTAAAATTACAATGGTATATCGGATTTCAATGTTTTATAGTTCTGGTTGAAATTAATGAGTACAAATGGTGTAGCCCATCCAACTGCAGTCCCAGAAAGCGTTTTTGGACGTAAAAGTGACCCGCCTGCGTTTGAGTGATTAAATCGTGTTATCTCCCCTTAGTAAAGCAAGTTCAGGACNACGCTTGCCGACGTACTTGTTTACCGGCTTAACCACAATGCAACATTCTGACCCATTTCCAATATGGCGGCGTTGCAACTCCGCTATTGGTACAGGGGCCAGTGCTCTTTCCAACAAGATGATTTGATTTGGAAATTCGTTAAAAGCTCCCTTTTGGGAAATGTTTTTACAATATGGTTAGATGTGACATGTATTGTGTAAGATTAGTCCCATGGCGGATCCGAATCCGGAATCCTTGCAATCGAAGTCAAACGTTATATACAGCTGTAGGCGGATCTAAGTCCCACTCGATCAACGGCATACTATTTTAAGCGTATTTATTTTGCAAAGTCACCCTTCTTGATTTCAGCAAAGGTTTGAATAATTGGATTAATATTACAATGATATATCGGATTTCAATGTTTTATAGTTCTGGTTGAAATTAATGATTACAAAATGTGTAGCCCATCCAACTGCAATCCCAGAAAGCGTTTTTGGACGTAAAAGTGACGCGCCTGCGTTTGAGTGATTAAATCGTGTTATCTCCTCTTAGTAAAGCAAGTTCAGGACTTTCTGTATAGTTCAATACATACACACGTAGCAGGGGCGGATCCAAGATTTTGAGTTAGGAGTGCCAGGCCAGAGTATTAGCCAAGATTTTGCCTGTCAGACATTCGCAACTCCGAAGTGTCAAATACACCCTGTAGAATATGGGAGGATTTTGGGGGGCATGGTCCTCTTGGCTCAACTTGAATCCGCCACTGACATAGCAAAAATCCGATCTAAGCAAGTTTGAAGGGAGAAGCCGTGCACCAAAACGTGAAATTTTACAAAAGATTCCAAAGATATTTTCTCTCTAAAAGCATGTAAATTTCTTTGGTATATCAGTTTTATGCTATCCGCTGGGACTTGCAATGATGCTCGTACGGTGCTTTATATTGAAAAACGAATCCGAAACTGTTTGCTGGTCACGAAACAACAGCGTGGCTAAGTTGATGAATTGAATGAATTCGATCAACTAACACCGGCGCAATTGAATCGCTCACATTGTTGCAAAAGTTTTCTGTTACAGGCGGCTTTTACAGAAGCCTCACAAGCTTTGTTCGTCGCAACTAAAAGGCGGGCTTACTTCAAGAACATCACTATTCTTGTGCCGCGTGACTGGAGCAGGAATATCATTTGGCCCATTGCAACAACAGAAGAATTCAAGAGGTTTGTACGGCAGATGGCACACTATGCACAGTGAGATCAAGGTTGAGGTCACAATAGAATAATGAAAATCATTCCAATTGATTGTATGGCCTCCGTTGAATCTCAGTCAGTCATCCACATTCAACCTCAAAAAAGGTGTGCATTACAGTGCGCTAGTATTACGGTAATGCCGGACTTATCGACAAGTCTGTGTACTAATCCAAATATCAACAAAATTATGATGCAGAAACTGATGAGGTGCTATAAAATCCGATAAACAATATTTGTTTTGTTGAAAAGAGGAATGATTCACTTATTTATCAAACTATTTGTGCTTTATATTGGACACATCGGACTGATAATCTGTGCTTTGTTGCTCAAGAAGCCATCCCAGCCACTCCTTATTGTTAATTCTCTAGCTAGTTTAGCAATCCCCGGGTAAAAAAGACAGCTCCACCTGCCGGCAATATTGTGAGTCCCATTGACTTTATCCTGGATCATAATTACTTCCCATTCAACAACCGTCACTATTTACGAAGCTGGGGTATTCAGTTGCCGTGCTAACACCTGGGTAGAGTTCAGTAACGCCAGGACCTCGTTATAAAGCAAGACTTCGCGAGATTACGTGATATATATTAAATGAGAACACGTGATTTTGGCTAGATTTTAGCGAGGTCCTGGCGTAGGTCCTAGCTACTGAACTCAACGCTGTTCATGGATTATCAAGAAGCCTTTTTTCCAAAGTTGCCTTCTCCAACCACTTTTTATCTCCAAAGAATCGAGGGCATTTTCCTAACTTGGGGTCATTTCGACGTTTCTCCGCATTAATTAAATATCCAGCAACTTTTCTCAGAACATTAAAATCATGAGTCTATAAAATTTTTTTGAGCACTATCTCGTTCACCTTGTCGTATCTTGTTAAGAACAGCACACGTAGATAAGAATATAAATTACATTCGAGAAGAAAGTGTAATTCTGTTTCCGCTTTCCCACTGTCACAACAGGGACAAATTCTCTTCTCTCTATCAAGTCCACTAAACCTTCTCTGAACAATCATCAAAGAATGCGCCGAGCATCTGAATCTTGCGAGGGCTACTCTGTGAAAACTATTTTCTAGACATATTATGTGTTTTTCTACTACAAAATTACATTTAACTGTTTTATAGACATCTAACTATTGAGAAAACGTAGTATCTCTCCAATCCTGTATGTCAATATCAAAGCATCATTGTTGAAATTTACTGATAAACGAGACAACATTGCCTACACCCTGTTGTATCCTAACAACTCCAAAACCATAAGGAAATAACAATCGTTAACCATTTAGAGCCACTTATGTTGCTCAGCCGTTTCGTATTGCACATTATAGCACACACTAACATAACGATGGCTTGGCAATTTGATAATCTTTAACCAGTATTTAACAATTCTCAATAACAGATTACCTTCATTGTCACTCTACCAAGCTCTCCTCTCACTGCAGCGTTTGAGACATGCTGTCCAAGTCCCAACAAAAATTTACAAAATCTATTTTGCACGATTTCAATGTCTTGTGCTGGATGAAATCCCCAAACCTCAGGAGCATACAACAAGATCGGTAATAATATTGTGTCAAACATTTTAAACCACATTTGCACAGGAATGTATTTGTACTTATTAAACATTTGCTTTTTAGTACAAAAATAAATGTTATCTGTGGAGCCGATCAGCCTTTTCTGAGATATGATGTTCCGAAGTAAGCCAACAATTATTCTATGGCCTTACATAACCTTAACAAGTCTTGTAGGCGATGACTGCCAGCTTCAATTTGTAGATTTTTGAATCAGCCAGAGAATCTTAAGTACAAGTAAGCCTGAAATAATTATAATACGAACACTGCAGGTGGTGGTCAAGTTTTAAAACATCCATGGCCCACCATAGGTTGTACGTAGCGTATCGAGACCCTGGCGCCGTCCACGTTTCCGTCAAAGCTAGTGGTTTTTGAATGACGTCGCGACCGCACTAGCGGACATGTGTGGCTTTCCCGCCTTACAAAATGTTAAACTGAACAGCTACATTCGTTACTTTTAAAACTGTTTCTTTTACTAGAGAAAACTTGTCACCTAACGCACACGCACGTACATTTAGGATGTGATCCGCCACGTGAACAGTCTGAGTGAAGTATTTTAATAATTTGCCGAAAAGAATGAAAGAAACTTAAAATTTCAAAGCGTATTTTTAAATATAACACGTACCTCGATTGGCGTAGATAAAGTAATAGCGGAATAATTTCTTGTGGGATATTACTTCATCTACGCCACGCTCGGTACGTTTTGTGTATATATGTGCTCTCTTCCAAAATGTAGTTATCATTTATTTTGAAAACTTCAGCGCCAATGTCATCATCGACAAACAAAACCCAGTAACTACGAACACCCCTTATGTGAACCAGATACGTGGCTGTGGCCAGCCAGGGGAATACATGCATCTCACTCCAGATTACATCTTAAAGGATGCCGTAGCAACATACCATGGCCATTACTCTGCACCATACGGTCAGTATTTTACCGATATTTTATTAAAATTATGAATATCAATTCTTCGTCTTTGTCATACGTTTGTTGCTGCAGGTGTTTGTGGGTAGTCTGTTGCTGTTCTGTGGTTAACTCATCTTTTTACCGTGTCACACCTGAATCTAGTAGTAGTTGTCCGTCAATCCCGGAGGGTGTGCTGAACTGAAATCACACAGTGTAAAATGTGGATGTGTTGACATCTGATTTTTAGCATCGGGTCGTTCCTACCGTCTGATCTCACGACACGTGAATTTTCTTTTGTTTTCATGGGCATCTCTTTGGACATGGGACCTAAAAGTTGTAAATAAACAGTTTCAATGACATTGCCATCGACTTCACCTTGTAATTTCAGGAAGAACAATTGTGCACGAGTTCTGTCATCTTCGATGGGGATGTTTTGACGAATATACTGTGAGGACAGAAGGATACCCATATTTCTATCGTGACTCTAACGGAAAAATCGAGGCAGTTAAGTGCTCAAAGGAGGTAAGCTTTTTTCTCACATGACCTGGAATTTTACGTCACGACTGGTTAATAACACCGAGTACGTAATTTTTTGATATTACATGGGCGAATCACAAAGTAGTGCAAAGTAGAAATCCATACACCTTACATTTCATCGTCTGCAAAACACTAAAATAACCAAACGCGCGCCAACAAAACAATGCCGGAATTCCGAGAAGGTGACAAGGTTATGATTAACAAATCGAGTGTCGCAACGTACTCCCAGTCGGAAAGACATGCAAACAATTTCTTAAACGGACTGAAGTCTTCGGCTGCAAATTCCATATCGACGTTCATTCAAACGGAGACGAGCCCCAACTCAAGAATCGCCGCGAGACTGTCTATCTGTGCAGTCTCAAGATCAGTTCAGTGCTCGCGCACGGAAGCCTTGGTGACTGTTATTAATGAATATTTTTTTTAAGTTTTAATATTGCAATTTCGAAGACTATTTATTAGATTCTAACTTGCATACTTGCTACGAAAGCTGAATGCAATTTACGACTTTAAGTTTACAATAAAACTATAAACAAAAAGTAACTGGATTACTTTAAATTGCGCAAGTGCGTTTTTACAAAAGTTGCATCGTGTGGTTGAAAGTTTTAGACGCGTCGAGTATTTCGGCAAAAGCAATCGTTTTTACGGTTCATGCGAGAAAACAAATCCTACACTCGTCTCAGATTTATGACATGGTCAAAAGCTCTTGAAAATTTCGTCAAAATCCCTCTCCAAGCTTGGAGTTTCCAAGAGGTTTTGCCCGTGTCATAAAACTGAGACTCTTGTAGGATTCTCTATATAGTGACTGGTAAATGTGCAGATACTTAAACTGATCAAGCGTAAACGAAAGTTTAAGAGCTTTAATAATCTAGTTGTTCAATAATCCATTGTAATCATGTTGTACATCCAAAGGCTTATTGACCCAAGGATCGATAGTTCAGCAACAAAATTCGATGTCGCAATCATAGTTCGAAAATTCTGTAGTCCCAAGAGTATATAGTCAGAGCGTTCCACGGTCTGTTCTAGAGAGCCTTCAGACTACAGAACATTCGGACCGCAAAACCTTTGGACTATAATATAACGACTTCTACGTTGTCAGATCACCGATTGTTCAAACCTTTAAATCTTCAAACAACAGAACATTTTTTGTTTTGTATTTCCTAAAATTCGTTGAAATACATGTAGTTCGAACAATACAACCTTTGGACTAATGGACTGTCAGACTATAGGCGCATAAGGGTCAAAATGTGCAGAAGAGCGTTACGGTGAAACAGTAGATTAGTGTAAGTCACAAAAATCTTTGAAACAACTATCTGTTTCACATATGATTAAACACATCAATCTTAATATCATTCTTTGTTGATCTTTTTTCTGTCAACATTTCGTTTTCAAGGTATCAGATAAGCAGTTCAATTCGATAAGGACACTGGTAGATCAAGATTGCAAGCTCGATCAATCAGTTTTGCACAACGACGATTGCGTCTTTGTGCCAAAAAATCAGCAGAAGGCATTCTTTGAAATAGTTCGGACTAAGGAACCTTTGGACTAATGGACTGTCGTACTGTAGAGACGCACAAGCGTCAAAATGTGCGGAGGGGCGTTACAGTTACTGTAGATTTCAAAAATCTTTGAAACAACTAACTGTTTCACATATGACTAAAGACATCAATCTTTATACTATTCTTTGTTGATCTTTTTTCTGTCAACAATTCGTTTTCAAGGTATCTGGTGTAATCCATGATCTGAAAAAGGGTCAGATAGTTAAAGAATGTAAGCTCGATCAATCTGGTGTGTACATCGCCGACTGCGAATTTGCGCCGAAATATCAGCAGAAAGCAACATCCTCACTGATGTATTATCAAACACCAATCACGGTAAGAGCTTCATGTCTTTGCTGACTACGCCGCACTGGTAATAACAGAAGAAACAGCGAGGGCAACGGTCTGTGGTAAAATAGACTATTTTGCGAAGAAAAAACAAGTATAAACAGTTTCTGATATTAAGTATTCTTTCAAAAACTTTTACCAGGTAGTACACTTTTAAAGAGGCATGGAACGCCATAGTTGTCAAAAATATCTTTTAAACAATTGCTGACGAAACTATTATCTCAAAACGTTTAGTACAGAGTAATTTACTTTCCCCTATGAGGAAGTTTCCGGAAAACAAAAAATACGATTTTTGAAATACGTGAGAATAAAAAACTCTGTGACTACCACAGAGTTTCTAATCTCCCCCCCCCCACTTAAATGCTCGCATGCGCTCACAGTCATTTGAAGTCAAACTTCATATTTTCCATATAAGGGAAATGTGCTACGTACTTATATTTGTCTTGCCATACCAAATACGGAGACGTGCTTTGCCTTGTGGGAGAAAAATTGATGAAGTGGCGAGCAGCTAAAAGATCAAAATTTAAAACTAAAAGGAAATGCTTTGGTATCAACAAAAATTAAAAACGTATACGAACGAATCCTTAAAATACCAAATGAGCAGGTTTAATTCTGTTTCAGTGGCAGAGAGCCTCATTCAATATTGAAATTTAGTCTGTTTATCGCGTTCCAGGCGTCTTTAACGAAGCCACCCTTTTCAACACAAACAGAATATAGTTTGAGTTTGTTGTTGTTGTTGTTATTATTGTTTATAATTGAATGGAAATTGCGGGTCACGCAAAAACCCACGAAATGTGCCGTTTTTTTCTCATTTTGATCAACCGGAAAAAATTGGTAATGTCGCTTGGGAACAGTACATAATGATAATATGTCAATTTGGCCTTCTGTCAAAAAGCGGGACATTTAGAATGTGTGGCGGGATGGCGGAAAAAATCAAAAAGCTCGCCAAGGGTGGGGCAAATGGAAAATACATTGTCCGCTGTCAGCAACACTAAGTACTATATTGGTTTCTTTTACAAGTTAAACTCTTCGATTTTTAATTTATTTATCGGGTATAACTAAATGCTACAGAGAGCAGTAGGCCTACATGTTCTTCTCAAAAATCAAATTAACAAAAAACACGGCAACTGGACAACAGGTAAATATTGCACAAATGAATTATCGTAGAAGCATTTGAACATAGTGATAATACACAATCACACACACGCAAGCACACACACACACACACACATTTAGCTATGTAATTATGAATTATTCTTGGAAAGGTACGTAAACACACCGGTTTTTTAGGCCCTAAACTTTCAATTTAGGCCAATTGTAACTCCTTTCCGTAAAATACCGTAACACGATTTTAACACCCAAAAATATGTCATTGAAAAACTCCTGGCATGCAGTATGATGGGTTGGCGAATGTAGTTTTACGACTGTAGCTCGGTGCTTATCAAGAATGACCAGTGCAATTATCGGGTTTATTGACTAATTTTGCTGAGAAATCGCTGATTGTATGGAATTGTACCTCAAAAGTCCCACTTGATGAACAATAACAAGGAAATATAAATGAAGTCATGACATGTAGACTTGAATTGATAACTACAACACTTTACCAAAACTATAAACAGTGTAGCTCCGATGGGAGCTTCATAAGCCGGAAGCTTTTCGACGAATTATGCCTCGCACTGACTAAAACATCTAAGTCACGTTCTTATACTAATACCGCTTTTGAGAAACACTTTAAAAGGTTGTCGATGTCTTTAATTCCTCCCAACTCGAACAAATATTCCCGTTTTCAAACTTTTTTTCGAGCGATCCCTCGTTCAAGTCCCAAAATCAGTAACTTGCCATTTTTACACTGCGCACGCCAGGGGATATGACGTGTTAAAATGGGTGGGTCAACTTATCATACTTAAAAAAAAATATACACAAACACCCTACTACCTTAACTGGTCATTTTCCAACACAAGTTGATTTCTTGTAACAGATGACCGCCTTCTGCGATGAAGAGCACAACGCTGAAGCCCCGAACAAGCACAACAAGAAATGTAACTCCAAGAGTGTTTGGGAGGTGATGAGGGAGCACGATGACTTCAAAGGTAAACGCAGCAAGCTCAAAGCACACACTTTTGTGTTATCACTGAGTCCGTGCATTTAGCCAAAGGTCAATAAAATAATAGAAATTAACTGTACAAACGTTATACGCTTTCTGAAAACGGAAAAAACATGTAGAATAAATGTGTCGTTAAGTGGACCACGAGATAATGTCACTTTTTCAATTTTTTTGTGAAAAAAACAGTGCAAAGGTATACGTGAAAGTGTCTTTTGAATACCAATTGCCATTTCCTAGATATGACTTTAAGAGACGTGGACGGTTTTCTTGTTTCATGCATACGCACATTGCTGTTCGTTACAGCTGCAACAAGTAGCATTTTCCCCACGAGTTCGATGTTTCTAATCTTATGGACCCTTCTTGCTTAAGTTTCACCAAGGAGGGAATAATCCCTTCGTTGGCACCAACGGCCTATCACATGTCGCTAAGTACATGTACATATCGGTACCGTGACACGCGAACAATTTCTTTTTCAGGCAACAATAATCCGCCTGTGGACGCTTCTGTACAAGTTGACACAACCCCAAACTTCAAAATTGTTCAAAAAGGCGAAACTTATGTAGTTCTTGTAATTGACACTAGCGGCAGCATGTCAGTAAGTATGTTTCGACTTGAAGGAGAATCAATCAAGTATGTTTTTTTCACCATTGCGAATTAATGTTCATATACGCATTGCATCAGGAAACTGTGACGTCTTCGTAATGAGGTAGTCCAAGAGATTCTGTCTATTTGGCTCTGACTCTTGCCAATATTCCAAGGAAAAGTACTTTGGGTGAAAAGTTGCAACTGGAAAATCGCCAGTAATTATCTGTTATACATGGTCTAACAACGAGGTAAATACAATGGTTTGTAAAGTGATGCAGTGAAATGAGTCTCGGGTTTTAAAAAGTTACGTTTGTTAGCGGTTTGAGCAAAGGTCTTGGCCAAGTGAATATGCTTCCGCAAAGTTGTTTGTCTGCAAATTAGTGTAGTTACTAACGGTGCCACTACTGACTGTCCTTGTCCGCCACTTCATATCTTCTCCCACAACAAGACTTGTACAGTACCAACGGACACCTGTCTGCTTGAAGAGGAGAATCAATTTTTAGTGTGGACACTTGTTCTGGGGACTCATTGGGACCTGCTGTATCAGGACAGACGTTAAAGTGAGATGACTTCTGACCCCTTAACGAGGGGTTTATACACAGTGAGGAGGAGCAACTTCTACCGTGGACACTGGTCCTGAGGAACCACTGGACCTTGCCCTATCAGGACAAAAGTTAAAGTGCCATGACCAGACTAGCTCTGGAGAATCACTGCTCTTTCCGGGTAGAAGATTAAGTGAGATGACAAATGGAACAGTGGGGGGTTGTGGACGACATCTGTGGACAGCAACTTGAACCAAATACCAAGCATGAAGGACAGAGTGTGGCCTTCTCGGCTACGGGCTTGACGTTTGTCGTCTTTTATCCCCATTTTAGCGATTCTATGCACAATGTGTGGAAGGAACTGCTGCTGTCCGGACATTTGTTACCGGGAATCACTGGACCATACCGTGCCTAGCCAGAAGTGAAAGTGAAATGACCAGACTTGCTCTGGGAAATCCCTGATTCTCCTGGGTAGAAGGGTACATAAAATGACCAGACAAGCGGAAGAACTGGTGGTTGTGGACGCTATCTGAAAACACCAACTAGGTTCAAATACCAAGCACCCGTAGCAGATGAATGTGCTCTATTTGGCTACGGACTTCTGCAGCCTCGCTCTACTAGAAGAGCCTAATGACTATGTTTACATCAAAGGGTTCTAATGAGTTTTAAATCAGTTGTTTCATGCAATGGGCCCAACCTATGTAACCTAGCTGCGCACGGTCGATGCTATTCAAGTATCGGGCCACCTGCAATGTTTTTCAAGCGACAGATTTAATTACACTTTCCGTCCTAACTTATTACTTCGTGAGAATCCAAGGTACTTAACAACTTACTTGTCGTTGCTTCAACTGTGAATTTCATACTTGTATCGTGGAACTACTGTCAGATTCAGCGGAGTATCAAATACATTGATTCAGTGTTGACGGACTGTGTGAGCTAAAGTAAACTAAAGCTGTGCTTAAAGACGGCTTTTAACTTAATCACACACATTTATTTCAGACCAACCAGAGGCTCTTGAAAGCTAAACAGGCCAGTACTCAGTACTTGAACAACTTTGTTGAGGACGGTAGTCACGTGGCCTTGGTCTCGTTTTCAAGCTCAGCTATAACGCTGCATCAGATGACGGTTATACATAGTCAACTTGACAGGGATTCCCTTATCGGAGCACTTCCATCGGTCCCATCTGGATCTACATGTATTGGCTGTGGCTTGAAAAAAGCAATGCAGGTAAACAGAAAACAAGTACCCCTAACGCATCAACGGCGAATTGGTGGAGCGGAACTAGTATGTATTCTATATGGGATCATTTACTGCACTTTACAATCAATTTTAACCAATCATCCGCTCACTTAAAATTGGCGATACGCGTGCGAGAATATGGAGCGCCAAAGAGTACCTTTCAGAGTGTTAAAATGTGCGTAATCAACGTGTAATTTTGATTAATCAACGCACTAAATTAGTTCTGAATAGTCATTCTGCTCTTAACCAACGCACACTATTAAATGCGTACTTTTAATAAGTCTATATAGTCCAGTCACGCCAATGCTCTCGGATCTCAAAATAGCGGAAGACTTTCTATATGGGTACAACACAGCTTTTGAAGAATGTTGCAGATTCTTATCAAGTGATAACGTAAATGATAACCCGTTACGTTCTGAATGTAAATTTATGATAGCCATTGGACATAACGAATAACTAACGCGTTGATTAAGCAAAAGTGCGTGTTGAAAAGGGGAAGAACTATGAACGTTTAACAAGTAGAAGTACTCGTTGAATAAGCAAAATTTCGCGTTGATTAAATACAGTTCAACACGCAGAAAGGTCCTCGTTTAAGAACTTGCCGCTCAATACACGGAGAATGCCGTACCAAAACGTCATTTTAAGAAAATATTGACACTTGTCTTACATCAAATACTCTTGCAGATTTTGGAAAGTAACAACGCGGCTAGAGGTGGTATAATATTCCTGCTGTCTGACGGTGGAGAAAATATGTATCCGTATATTAGAAACGTTAAACCAAGCCTTGTTGAAAAAGGCATCCTTGTGGATACCATACGATACTCTGAGAACGCTGATGAGCAGCTGTATTCGTTAGCAAAAGCGACGGGTGGTATGCCTATGTTTTCATCCGACAGAGCAAATTCGTCTTCGCTACGGGAAAATTTCGAGAAATCTGCAACAGAACGTTCACAGAAAACTCCCAGCATAAAGGTAAACGTTTGTTGGTAAAATGAACATAACAACTTTCAATGTGCACGTTGCACATGTTCCTCGATCACGCAATTGTTTGTGGCTGACTTACGTACAACCAGGCTGTAAGCTGACTCTTTATTCAAATCGACAGTCCCTTCCTACTCAGAACCGGAAGTGCAAATTGTACACCACACAACCACACACTATTAATCCAACTGACACATTGGACGGACGAATTGCGTTGGGTCTTGCTTTAGTTTTGAAGCTAAAGAAGTAGATGTTGTTTTTTGTTTCAACAGCGGCTTAATTCTGGCCAAAGTACAAGCCTTGCATGGACAATGGACCGCAGTTCTATGAACTGGGTACAGTTTAGTCTCGGGGCGAGAAAAATGTGACCACAATCATGTGCTCTCATTGAAAATACACGGCAGCATCTCTCATATTCTCGCGAAATCTTGCTTTTTATCAATGTCCTAGCGAGGTCTTAGCGTAACTGAGCTCCACCCAGTGTTTAGAGCGATGTTTATGGTGAAATATCTTAAGATCGAGGTGAGCTTTAGATTTTGTTCTTGTTCCTAGTCCTAAAATTCACACATGCGGGCCGAGATTTTGTGGACTATGTCATGTCTATATAAGACACAATTGCCGACTTCTTGCACGCAAACAATCCCCAAATCATATGCAGATAAGAATCATTTGACATTCAGAGCCCAGACACATATTTTTGGCATGTTAATGCCAATTCTTAAAAGTACTACACAAGAACTAGCCTGCACTGACATAATTCTAGCAACGGACTATGAACTGTGGTATTCATCAATTACACTGTTGTTCAAATGCAGTTCCGTAACCGACGGTTAAAAAGTCAGGTGAAATCTCTCGGGACACAGCGTCAGTGAACTCGACGTACTGATGGTTAAAGGCAGGCTGTCCCATATAATTATCTGCTCGCGGAGAAACGAGCCGCATTCATTGCCAGATTCGGTACCCACGCCAGGTGTCACTGCAAATCTGCAATGAATATACTGCATTAGTTATACACTAGCCGATAAGAAGACTGGCTGACCAATTTCATGCGCTCTGAAACTGACAACTCAGTTTGTGCTCCACTAAAGCGCATGTAACCACGACAGCCATGTCCAATCGAGTCTCGATAGCCATCAATTGTGCGCCGTCCCTGGTCTTCTGTGCCGCAATCGTAACAAGTGTGTCTTCCCCATCGCTACGCCGTTAGTTTGCTATTGCTCGAGACCATGCCCGGCGATCCGACGTGTCTCAAGAGAACTTATTGCGACAGTCTTAATCATAAACTGGGTATCAACTCTTCCTAAGCCCAGAATGCACTTGTAGTCTGCGCTAGGAAAACGATGAGACCAGTATTACAAAGGTGAGTAGGAAGCGGTGACGACAATCTTAGGAAACCACGACGAAAACAACAGTAGAACAGATCCTCATAATAAACTCAAACGCAGCAGCAAAATGGCGGAAATCAAATTTTCAAACTCCTAAACGTCACTTTCGGAGTATGGCACGACTAATTAATAAAATTACAAGAAGATGTATTTAACTGAGACATGCGTCTCGGATAATCAACGAACAGTATTTTTACTGAAAATGACATGAAAAAAGGTTTCTTTCTCCTTTAACTGTTGCGATCACCAGCAATGTTGTTTTTCCAGGTGCTAGACGAAATGTTCAAACTGAAAGCCTACAGCTCGAAAACATTCTCTACCTACATTGACGGAGACATTGGAACTAATACCGTGTTCTTTGTCTCGTGGACAGCATCGCGTAATTTCGACGTCGTCATCAAGAAACCTGATGGGACCCAGCTTCAATCTTCTTCATTTAGTTACGACGATAAATCTGACAGTCTACAAGTCTCCATTCCAGGCAAAACTCCAAAAGGTCTTTGGGAAATCGTTTTCACCAACTCACATTCTTCGTCTGAGTATGACATCCAGCTTGCTGTGACGTCGCGACAAAACTCTGGTGACGTCGAGCCTGTGTTGCTTACGGCTTTCATTGAGACTCCGAAAAACGAAACGGTGGATTTCTCTGGTAATACCAAGTTTATAAAACATTGTATTTATGCAACGTCCAACCATCGTCTAACAACTAACATGTTTTGACTTCGGAGATTTGCCTAATAGTAGCCCTTGTTATAATCTGATGACTTTAACTTGAAGAGCGTGAGATTTGACATGAAGCTAAAACAATTCCACACCTTGTCCAGTTTATTTCGTAGTTGCTTAATCCAACTCGCAAACTTGATCGTATAAATATATAAATCTTAAACTTGATTAATCAAATATTCCAACTCTATGGCACAGTTGACAAATAAAATCAAAATGTTGGTTTGCCAGGGAAGAACTACTGATAAAAAGCTTTCATCTTTGGAAGAGTTAGAATCTAAACATTGCCGCATTAAAGTGGCATACTGTACATGTAGTGGGCAAGATAATGACTTTCTGCCTTCAAGTTTAGCAAACCTGGAACCTTTACGGTTTTTGCAAAACGCTGTGCAGGCTGAGCTAAGTCCCACTTAATAAATGGCAGAGTATGGGAACCGTATTTAACTGGAACTGTTAAATCACGAAGCTCGATTTCAGCGAATGTCTGACAGACAACGTTGAGAATTGCAAGTTTGTAATGACATCAACAAATAATAATAACTACAAAAGTCTAGCTCATCCAGCAATAATATGAATATTCGTTTTTGGGATGTAAATGGATATTGTCCTTTCATATTTTCCTGATCCTTCTCAACCCACGTGGTTGAACCAAAACATCAACTGCGATCTGCACCATTCATTAGTTATCAAGGAAATTAATGATTTGGACACGTCAGCAAATACTTTGGATCACTAATAAACCAGTTTATGGAGATTTCAATGACACTTAAAATACGTAATGTAGTAAAAACTAGTTGTAATTTATGCGAAACGACTGCTTTTTAAGAACTACTTAAATTTCAGACGCTTCCACATTGAAAGTAAAGGTATATGCGACCTTGCGGAAAGGATATCTACCCGTCACGGGAGCCGAAGTATATGCCATTTTGGAATCCGATTCTCACAAAATCACTCAAAAGTTGTTGGATAATGGGGCAGGTAGGAAATCAATTCAAAATTTTAACATGGTCTTTATAGAGTATTTGATTTATTATATATTATTTATTTTTTATTTTGGACCAAACTAACTAGTGCATATATTTTTACTAAAGTCATTACAGTTTGATGTTCGCGGGATATTGGGTGTGTGTGTTTGCGCGTGCGTGCGCGTGCGTGCGTGCGCGTGCGTATGTGTGCTTGTGTGAATCTTATACTTTATAAACCTTTGAAGGCGCAGATACAAGCCTGGAAGACGGGGTGTATTCCGCTTATTTCATTAACTTCGCCGGAAATGGGAGATATGACGTCAAAGTAAGAGCTGCATTCTCACAAAATTCCACCAAAGTAAAGACCGTGTCCGGCGGACAGCAAGTGCTTGACGTTAATGCTCTGAATTCAAGTAAGCTGTTAGATTACATCGTATTTCTCTATCGTTAAACTTGTATTGTAAGATTTAGGACTGCTTTAGTGAAGGCAGGTTTGTGGGTCGGAAATAAAATTGGACTTTTGGTTCAAGTCCCAGACAACGTTACCCTAACCGAATTTTCGCGATTCTNTACATAAATCTTAAACTTGATTAATCAAATATTCCAACTCTATGCCTCTATGGCACAGTTGACAAATAAAATCAAAATGTTGGTTTGCCAGGGAAGAACTACTGATAAAGATCTTTCATCTTTGGAAGAGTTAGAATCTAAACATTGCCGCATTAAAGTGGCATACTGTACATGTAGTGGGCAAGATAATGACTTTCTGCCGTCACGTCTAGCAAACCTGGAACCTTTACGGTTTTTGCAAAACGCTGTGCAGGCTGAGCTAAGTCCCACTTAATAAATGACATGGTGTATGGGAACCGTATTTAACTGGAACTGTTAAATCACGAAGGTCGATTTCAGCGAATGTCTGACAGACAACGTTGAGAATTGCAAGTTTGTAATGACATCAACAAATAATAATAACTACAAAAGTCTATCTCATCCAGCAATAATATGAAAATTCGTTTTTGGGATGTAAACTGATATTGTCCTTTCATATTTTCCTGATCCTTCTCAACCCACGTGGTTGAACCAAAACATCAACTGCGATCTGCACCATTCATTAGTTATCAAGGAAATTAATGATTTGGACACGTCAGCAAATACTTTGGATCACTAATAAACCAGTTTCTGGAGATTTCAATGACACTTAAAATACGTAATGCAGTAAAAACTAGTTACAATTTATGCGAAACGACTGCTTTTTAAGAACTACTTAAATTTCAGACGCTTCCACATTGAAAGTAAAGGTATATGCGACCTTGCGGAAAGGATATCTACCCGTCACGGGAGCCGAAGTATATGCCATTTTGGAATCCGATTCTCACAAAATCACTCAAAAGTTGTTGGATAATGGGGCAGGTAGGAAATCAATTCAAAATTTTAACATGGTCTTTATAGAGTATTTGATTTATTATATATTATTTATTATTTATTTTGGACCAAACTAACTAGTGCATATATTTTTTACTAAAGTCATTACAGTTTGATGTTCGCGGGATATTGGGTGTGTGTGTTTGCGCGTGCGTGCGCGTGCGTGCGCGTGCGTGCGTGCGCATGCGTGTGTGTGCTTGTGTGTGTGTGTGCATGTGTGTATGGAAGTCTTTACGTAACCATAGTTTAAAGGGTGCTGAGCTTTCTATTGGAGTTTACTTCTGACTTTGAAGAGTCGTTACGCTTCGTCGTGATTTACTAGGCAGCCTCTCTAATATGGCAACTTCTCTTTTGCGCTTAGTGTGTGGGCTGCTAGGTACAAGAGCGTTTGCTACCTGTGTCGACGGACTGGCGGAGCGAACAGCCCTCTGTGTACATGACGAAAGCACCTCTTCCTCTATTGCTTATAGCATTTTCATCATAGCCATCTGTGTAGATTAGGGTCCAAGTGGTGTTGGAGTAGTCTTTGACCAAGGTTTCCAAGGTCAGAGACATCAAACCTGCCTCCAGGTGTCCCTGCTTTGCTCCAGTCCCAGTTAGTGCCAAGGATGGAAGGAGGAGTGCCAATCGACCATTCCTCAAAGTCTTGATGCATTTCCAGCGGTTGGTTGATTGAGGAAGGTAGTTTTGGTGATTTGCTGAAGCACCTGGAACATGTGTTGATATTGGTTGGTGCCTAGAGCATGGAGAGCTGTGGATTTCGCGGGACCGTCTTAATTTTCTCGCTCCCTCTCAAGATTTTTGCGTCCCTCCTTTCTTCTATTGCCGTGACGGGGATGGCTTTCGTGATACGTTGTCTGTGTTAGTTCTGGCAACTGTAGACAATGGGACACTGGTGGTCTCTCCTCTCGTTTGCAGTTGCTTGTTATACGTATTCTCTATCATGTTGTTTTAAAGTTTTAGTTGCTGGGCGAAATACAAGTGATTCATAACTGAATCAACCTTTCTGTCATATTTTTGTAACCACATAACTAGAAATTAAAATGCTTGAATCCTCTAGTAAAAGTATCCATTACATTGAACAAATATTGAATCTTATAATTTATAAACCCTTGAAGGCGCAGATACAAGCCTGGAAGACGGGGTGTATTCCGCCTATTTCATTAACTTCACCGGAAATGGGAGATATGACGTCAAAGTAAGAGCTGCATTCTCACAAAATTCCACCAAAGTAAAGACCGTGTCCGGCGGACAGCAAGTGCTTGACGTTAATGCTCTGAATTCAAGTAAGCTGTTAGATTACGTCGTGTTTCTTTATCGTTAAGCTTGTATTGTAAGAATTAGGACTGCTTTAGTGAAGGCAGGTTTATGGGTCGGAAATAAAATTGGAGTTTTGGTTCAAGTCCCAGACAACGTTACCCTAACCGAATTTTCGCGATTCTTTCTGAGATCTTACGGAGACAAATGCGCCAGTAAAATCAGAACTACACAATCAGATCAATATTGACGCTGTGTAGGAATTGATTTAAGCACATGTAAATATCAATGTATTTCAGTAACATGTTTCAAGGAGACCAAAATGTTTAACACGAAGTGCAATCATTTTGTGTTTATGCTTTAACCCAATGTCAGCTATAAATATTTCAGCTACGACGGAAAATTCCACGCAAGTAACGTACATCGATACCGATCCGTTCTCTCGACAAGTCCCTTCTGGATCGTTTAAAGTCGTAAATCAACCGACTAGCAAGATGGATCTGTTCCCGCCTGATCCCATACTTGATTTAAAGGTACTTCAAATGTGTAGAGTGTGTGCAACCTTCAACACGTAGGCGGTAAAGATGCTGGAGTTCTGCCTAGGCTCAGAAGTTCGACAAATTAAATTGACGAAGCCAGCTTGCCGTACGTGTGTTTATACAGGCTACGTACATCTACAGCACCGGGATTACTTGAAATTTTACATGTGTAATTCGCCTGCTTTATGAAACCGCGTGTTCGAAGCTCATGTGTGTTACAGAATAGGTAGTCCTATGATAAACCAATGTATTGAATATCCCAAAAATTGTACCACTTGTCGACTTCATGTATCTTTGGAATCCTTGGCAACTTAATAATCATTATATCAATTGACACAAATCAAACTTAATTGTCTTTATGAATATCAAAGATTGTAGAAATCCTTTGAGCTGTTGTGGAAACAGCACTGATTTAAATAGGCGGTCATTTTAATTTGTGCTCGAGGTGGCCTCCGCAGTAACTAGACCCCGAGGACCCAACCCTTCGGTGGAAGAACGGTCTCACGTGACTACCTGAATGTGTGCATTTCTACTGTTAGAACCGTCGCCGCACTAGCTTCAGTCACCTAGCACTGAGGTACTGTTAATTCAAAGTGCCTATTGCAACGCTATTAGCAGAGCGTCTGCTCGGATATAGAACAGTTTTGTGGTGGCGAATGTGAAATGCTTTTTTTAAAGAAACTCAGTAACGATTTTTGGTGTACAAAACTTCCTGGACGTTGCTTAAAGACACGGAACGGATCATTACGCAAACACGGAAACCTAAGCTCAAATAATATTCTTTCGACATGACATCGATTTTTTTCAAATTGAACTGAATTTAATACAATTTTTTAGCTTAATTTTTATTTTTGGTTAATAACAATAACGTCAAGAATAATGGTTTTCTGTAACCATGCCCAACGCGTAAGGCGAACTCACAACGTCCATTACTTTGCTGGAGAAGCTAAATACTGTCGATAAATTGTTAGAATACTTTAAAAGTAAAGTGGCGGATAAAGTTACTGGCTTTGATTTCAGCGAATGGCTGGAATTAGAGATTGTTAATAATATCTCATGAAAAATAGATTTTGGTGTTCTGTAGCTCCTGTCAAAGGAAATAAGTACCAAGAATGCGTTCATTCGCTTTTAAACCAGATTATGTAATCGCATTTGAAGGTGGAAACTACAAATGCCAATTTGAGCTCAAATGAAAGCTGATATGGTATTTTTTTTAGTTTTACTATGTTTCAAGGAAGAAACAGTTTCAATACTATCAAACTGATTACCACACTGGAATCAGTACAATGTAGGTTCCTCACTACTTCAAATCGATTGTGTATTTTCATGGCCTGTCCCGTTTTGTCGAAAATGCCATGTGCACTGGGAAACAGGGGCTCGAATGTTTATCTATTGGTAAATCATCAAAACTCGAGTTATATCTGTACCTTTATTCTTATCTCTTGTAGATAAAATCTGTATCCTACGACAACGCAACAGTGACGCTACAGTGGACAGCTGTAGGAGATGACTTGGATCAGGGCCAAGGTAAGCAGCAAACTTGTAAATGAGATTCCCTATAAACTTCTAACGTCCCAGTCCGAAAGAAACACACACCGGGGGTCGGTTTTTTACACACGTGATCATAGAATATAATGGAGACCATTAATTCCCAGACCTAGGATAATTGCTTGTTTTTTGTTTCATAGGTTACTGAAAAGTACAGTTTCCTTTTTTCCAGAAGTTGATAAAATGAACGTAATTCATAAATGTGAAAGCTCCTGACAATTTAATTTACATCCGGGGCTATTAATATATGGTGAGAGAGCATGGATTCAACAAACACAGTTTTTGTAGAAAACACAAAGATACAACAAGACCAGATTTAACAGCGTCGGTTCAGGGTTTCAGAAAATTTGAACGATTTAGAACACTGTTTAGAGCGCACACCGGGTATAACGATTTGTAAAGCACGTAGCTGTGTGACCCACCAATGTTGGTCCTCTAGAGGAGGCGTTACCTATAATATACATGTAAAGCAGGGTACTTAGAGCAGCGTGCGATGGCGTTTCAAACTTATCCACACCACGACAAACTGATCAATATCACCAAGTACAAACTGATCACTATCACCAAGTACACCGTGCAGAGCATCTGCAAAACAAAAGGCGCCAAGACACCAGTTTCGAAGGGGTGTAATTAAGTTGACCTTAGCAGTGTCTCTATAAGTCAATGTCAAATGATTTTACACACTTTTTTACGCTAGAAACCAATTGCTATCACCGTTTATGAAGCTCAAGCTGTGAGAATCAATATCGTGATTTCTGTATTGAGATGCTTCGGGATAAGAAAATGCAGCTTCTAACATTTGTACCAAAGACATCTTTTTGAAACAGTGGACGACAATTTAAACACCCGTGGAATTATTGTGATTTTCGCTATTTCTTGGAAATGAAGAGCAACGTCTGAATGTTTGATTAATGTTTGAGTAATATGCTTACATCAAGAATTAATGTGAATATTTTGAACAAAATGTGAAATGAGCTCTTTTCATTTGCTTACAGCTGCTCGCTACGACTTCAGGCTATCCACCAACTTTAGCGAGATGAAGAGCAATTTTCATCTGTGCAATTCCGTCAGTCAAGACATGCTGACCGCCGGCAATCTTTCTCAGCCTCTTGTTGCCGGCAGTGTTGAGACGTTCACCGTGCAACTTGAGCAAACGGAAGTCAACGTGACGTACGCTTTTGCAGTCAAAGCTGTGGACGATCAAAACCATTTAGGCTCCATATCTAATTTGGTTACTGCAGCGATCGTATATGTTCCTCCCACGGAAGTTTCAACCGCAAAGATGACGACAACAGAACAGACTACGCTGGAGACTACTACCGTAACCACAACATTGCCGGAAACAAGTACAGGCGTAATCACAGGAAATGTTGTGATCAATGTAACAACAACGACCACACTTGCTGCAACCGAAACACCGACAACAGCAGCAGCAGCAACAACAACATTAACAACATCAACATCAGTAATTTCAGCAAACATGTCGTTGGAAACGAGCAGTACAGGTTCGACAAATACAACCTCTTCGGTAATTTCCACTGTAAGTACAACAGCAGCGTCCACACCTTTAGCGACACCAACGGGAACTTCAACCACCACAGCATTGGCAAATACTACAGTGAGAAGTACTGAGACTGCGAAACCAACGCAGAATTCAAACAGTTCTTGGACATGGAATGCTAATGCTACAGGACCAGTACTGACACCCACCGTGAGTCCTAAGACGACATTAGCAGTAGCAACACCACAAACAACGAGAGGAGACTCTACAAGGAACTCCGGTTCGACTGCTCATACTATGTCCCAAGTGACATTAGACGCTACCGAAAACCACACAAATGCCGGGTTGCTTTCGAGTACGACCACGCATTTGACGTCGAACGAAACTAGTTCGACAACGGATGTAGTTACAGACGACCGGGCAACGACCGTTATTGAAAAGGAGGTAGGTACTTCTAGGATGAAGGAAGAGCAGACGACACAGTCTTCGAGAATAATGACGGTGGAAGAAGCGGCTACAACGCATTCACCGGAATCACCGAGTACAGCTCAGCTGGAAACGACGAACACGGTTCCATCCTCTGCTGACACGGAAAAAAACCCAGCAGCATCAACAATACCTCAAACATGGACTCCTTCGGAGACGACTTCCCAAGCCAGAACATTGGAAGCGGTGACCACAGCACAACGGTCGAAATCACAGAGTACAGTTCAACAGACAGTGCATCAGTCTGATATGGCGTCATATTCAGAGCCTCTAACTACTGGTAAAACACCAATATTTTCAAAGGTGTCAGCAGCGAAGACGACAGTGACAACAAGGAAGATTCAGCTCTTCACGCTACCGAAAATATTTAACAATTACAGTAGCCCAACTCTAAGGATGAAAAACTCCTCCCCAAGTTCAGCAACGCAGATGGTAGTCACGTCTACACCCAGAAAAATCTCGGCAACAACTCTAGGGCATCAACCTGAGTTGGTATCAAGACCTGCTTCAGATCAAATTACAACAGTAAGGCCAAGCACACTAAGGACAAAAAATGAATCAGCAGTGGTTGTGACCAGCACAAATAGTTCAGTTACGACATCAGGGAATAATGGTATTGGATTTACAATGACAAGCGCACCACCGAAAATGATTAATTCAACAATTAACTCATCTTTGGGAAACACCGGACAACAACCTGAAAAACTGTCGGAAGCTGCGGACAGTTCGCTCACACAACTCTTGGTTGGTGGCCTTGTCGCCGGAGCAATTTTACTTGTAATCGCTTTAGTCTTGTTGGTCAAGTTCGCAAAGCTTGGATCATGTGCTGATATTTTTAGGACGCGCCCAAGCTATGTGACCCCTTTAGTAAATAAAGAGGAGAACGATACGACGATGAGACGAAGCACACCCGATTTTACAACGTCAAGACACCGCGCGCTTGATGATGCCTCCCTAATTCTTGTTTAACGATTATGAGGACCCCCGAGAATACTTAAAAAACTCCTACTACGGACCATGGAAAATTGGCCTGCCGAACTTTGTAGGCTACGGTGTGTTCAAATACCAATAGATTCGTAACAGCGAAATAAAACAATACGTTTTTATAAGAACTCGGTGCATTTTAAAGGGTTTTACATCGAAGTTTGATGATTTGTTGGTGTTGAACGATAAATTTAAGCGATAAGCTGACACCAGTAACCCGTGTTTTGAACTGCTGAAACCAATGACGTCATTGTATAATTTCAACACCTCCGTCTACCGTCAGGTGTCAGGTAACGCAACCCAACATGCCGTTATCGAGTAGAACTACTCGATCTAAATTGATACAAAACAGGTTATTGTTTTGGGTGGCATGCTCCTTTGAGGTTACCCGTAACCTTGAAATATGGCACCCTTATGTCACTATAATAAATAAATATGATAATAAATTAATTCCAATCATTTCTTACAAGGACCCAGGTAAGGGATTTGATAACGAACAAAATATCTTCATAAAAATTTCACCCTACAAAGTGATCACGAAAAGAACAACTTTAGACAGTCGAGTGGACTTCTCTTAAAATTATATCTATTCCCCTTTGATTACTATTTTGTATGACTGCGTGAAGTTGGGTAGTGTCAGTATCATCATTAACGTCGCAGCAATCAAAAATAAAACACCAAACAAAATAAAAGATCAATAATAAAAATGAACGAAATTTTTATATATTGTACGAAAATATCAATCATCTTGAACTGTATCATATCACTTGGAAAACAAATTTTAAAGTCAGAGGTCAGTTATTGCTGCATGGTTTCGTCGCTCTTACAAAACGGTTCCAAACCGAACTTCATGTAAACCAATCATTGGTTCACATGATGTGAACTAGTGTAAAATGACTTGTGATAAGCAAAATAAGAAGCTCACTTAGAAGTTAATCATTTGAATTTGATTTGTTAATAAACGTTTTGTCAAATACGCAACGATTTCTGTTTGGAACTCAACAGTGAGAGCTGGCGTCTCAAAAAGGAGTTTGTTGTATGAAGGTCTGGCCAAAACTAATAAATAACCTGCTAAAAATGCGATACTTTCCTTTTGAGTTGGAGAGTATCATGAGCTTAACAAGTACTTTTTATTTGTGATATAAGTCACCTGACCTAGATATTATGTTTTCTAGCGCTTTGTTTTCTTTAATGTGCATTGTATTTTTGCAATAAAACATTCAAGAAGTCACACCATGCAATCGAACTCCGTATCTCTACAGTCGCAATGTAACGCTCTGCCACTGATCTTCATGTAAATAGCACTTTTCTAACTGGATGGTAACTATTTACGCCTTCTTAAATCGAAGTTACTGCGGGAATGATTTCAGAAAATGGCTGGCAGAAAAAGACAATTTATAGTACTACCACGAAATGCGATGAATTTTGTTGTGTCATTGTTCTGGCCGAAGCTAATAATTATGCATGTAAATCTATTCACCAAAAATAATCGCATACATGTGTTTTTCTGTTGCAAAACGAGTAATGTCCCTTTAAGAGTTGTTATGAGGAAAAACTACGAGAAATAGGTGGCAGAATGGAATCGCACCTGGTACATGTACCTCTGCGGACCCATATTGAAATGGTTGCTACACTGGCGATGATTTCTGTGAATGTCTCGCCGACGACAGCGACACATGGCAATTTGAAAGAAAATCACAAAACAATGGTTCATTTGGTTTGTGGTCTCAAAGCACATAACTTCAAAAACTCTATGCCACCCACAGAGGCGGATCCATGATTTTGAGTTGGTGGGGGGTGGGGGCAGAGTGATAGCAAGGATTTTTCGACATTTTCACCCCAGAACTGCCAAATAGAACGTAGAAAAATTTTAGAGGAGCCATGGCTCCCTTGTCCCGCGCTCCTAAATCGGCCTCTGACCCAACACTCATAGTAAAATTGTGATTTTCGACCGCAAAACCGATACAGTTAACTTTTAAAAGTTAAAGGGACGTTACGGGTCAAAACGAAGTTCTTCGGAAGTAAGTAGCGAAATGGAATCGAACCCAGTGTCTTTGCGAATATAGTCTGACACTGTGCCGCTGAGTTAAAACACTCATTAGATCACAGGAGATATCTGCCAGACACAACAGCAAAAATGGAGCTTTGAAAAAAATGAATAAATTTTGTTTTTTCATAACTCTAGTCATATGTGTAGTTCTGGTCAAAGCTGTTGACTGCAAGAATAATCGTAAAAATGCCGTGATGGGACATAATGGGAAAACGCCATTATTCTGAGATCTGTCGCATGATGGAATCGAATTGCTAGCTTCAGCAGCCTAAGGCTTTGCCGCTGAGTCAATTCACGTTCTGCAAATGTCAGTGACACAGGCTACGATTTCAGACAAAGTATAGGGCCTAAAAAACATCAGCGAGAAGTGAAATTTGTTATGAAAACGCAAACACACAATGAAATATATATTTTTTTTAATTCTGATAAAAGGTATGAATTTCAAGAAGTAGTCGTATCACTTAACAATAATTCTTATTGTGCGTTGTCCATGATAAGGACATTGTGGACAAAAATGTGTTTTCGTATGCGGGCCGCACCGTGATTCGAGCACAGAACCTATGTATACCTACTTGTTGCATAACGCATTGCCCCTTAGCTAAATCACATTCGTAAAACGCTTTTTGGCCATAAAACCGACAATGTCCCATGAGTGAACACGGTAATCACCCTCCCCTATGATAAATGAACGAGGAAAACCGACGTTTGAAGTTAAATTCAGCAGGGGTCATCTTAACATCGTGGGCCCTCGGGCGCAACAGTTCACTTGCGAACCTGTTATACCAACCAACTGTTAATAGCATTAAAAAACGGAAATTGTGTACCAAGATCTACTTGTGTATTCCGCGGTGTCGAATAGGGACTCAACTAAATCCCCTAAATCTGCTGCGTATTGTGGAGTTTCTATTATTTTCTTTGAATTCAGGATCAATTTGCTAGTTATATTAATAGAAAATGTCTTTAGTTAAAGAGGAGATCATAATAAAGATGAAATGACAGAAAAAGATTACACCTGTGAGTAAACAAACGACGCAAATAGGCAAAAGATTTAGGGAACTTAGTTGATTTGGGACTGTTTCATGCAACCTGGCACCTAGCTCCATTACGCTCGGGTCACTAGCAATGTAAGTTAAATAGATCAAGGAAATATCTTAACAAGCAAATACTTCTTAATAATTTCAGTACAACAGTCTGCAGCAGAACTGATACACGGGGGGGGGGNGGGGGATCGAACGAGCCCCATCCACGATTTCAAGTTGGCGAAGTGGACAAAAAAGGTCTGCCTCAGAGAAAAAAAGTCCGAAAAAACGAGACAAAAAGTCCACTAAACTGGCGCAAACGCACAATTTCGCAGTTGTGGACGTGGTACCCCTTTTTTTCTTTTTTTTTTCTTTTTTTCAGTCCTTCGCCTGCTTTTGTCAGTAAAAGGTCGACATCGTCGGAAATTCGAGAGCCCCCATATATAAGGCTGGGTGCGCGCATACTATGTGTGGAAACACAATGCAAGATATATTTTACACTGTTTCTGTAATCAAGAATTTGTCACAGCCAATTACATAGATTTATTCCAAAACACTCAAAACCAGAAACTTTCAGCTCATGAAAGTTACCGTAGAATCAATCGGCTCGTCAGTTTCCATATCGAGAACTCGTGTTGAGAAAAGTCTCGCGGAAATAGTCCGAACAGGAAACTTTTTCTTATTTATCGTCGGCGAACTGTTGTTGATATCATCAACATCTAGACGGAGACATAGCGCCGATCAGCTTAGTTGACATGATAATGTGCCATGCGTTGTGAGACGATGCTTTATAATGTCAGTTTGCTCACTATTGTTACGACAAGTTAAACCATTGATATCTTATACTATATCAATGCATAAAACATTGAATCTTGAAAATATCGGCTTTGTCCACCCGTGCCTTTACTTTACGTCTTGTTGAATAGGGCCGGGGCACTGAATTGCCCCCCCCCCCCCCNGCACTGTATTTATCGATAGACCTATCGGTTCGCCAATAGCAGCGCCTATCAATGATTAAAAAACACGGTTAAATGTTTGAACACTCGGTAGGCCTACTATCTATCTGTGACGGAAAAAACTAACTGGCATAGCACTGAATGACTATGCCAAAGCGGCATTTGTTAGCCTGAAACAGGAATTAATCTCCTTCACTGACTACAAATTCCCCTACAATTGTTTGGCTAAATAAGTAATTTTATTGGTACAAAGTAATTTGATGAGCTGCTAACTACTAGACTGGGTAATTGTTTACAATATGACGACAATGACTTAGACATATGATTTTGGTATCGTTCGATTCCTCGCGCCGTCATCTTTCCAAAACTATAAGAATTGATCCCCTACCGCGTTTTCTCCATATATTGTCGTCGAATTTCAGTTGGTCACTTATTCCCGGTGGACACCGCCATGTTAGCTCAACACAAGATTACAGCGACACCTACTGTTAATGAATGAAACAGCATCATTGATTCTGAATTTCTGAATGGTGTTTGCCTGCGCGAGATTCCCGCTAAAGTTTTCCTGGCATAATAAATATTGATGAACAAACATTTTTTAAATTGTGACCATTTGACCATTTTTCCACGAAATTGTCTGAAGTGATACTCTTTTCACAAATTTGGACCTCAAAAACAACCTCCGTTGTTTTGGCGGATTCTTGCTAGCAGGTGCGTATATCAGGGTCACCATAGGATCGAATTCGAATCCTTGATTCCGTAACTGGGGCAGGGGATTAACGGGTCTCGGTCAATTTGAACTTATGAAAAGCGACGATCTGCAAGTCGGTAAATTAGTTCAGTTTTTGACCGCCAGGTGACTCCTTCCATTCAACATGGCGTACTACCGCGTACCAGGAATTGTGCTAGAAGAAATTTCACGATAAAATACTAAGGGAACGGGGTAGGAGAAATTTCTGTGTTTATTTGGAAAGATAACATTGCGAGGAATCGAGCGATACCAAAATCATATGTCTAAGTCATTGTCGTCATATTGTAAACAATTACCGGGAGCTAGCCCTGGGCTTAGGTTATAATCTTCGAATTCCGACTCGACTAACACTCAAACTAAAAAAAAACAGTCACCCCCTGTAATTTGTGTACGAGTTTGAAAGTCTGCTCGAAACGTGACATGTAAAAGGTTAATTTTCCAATCTCGTCCCGAGTTCAGATATTAGGCCAAGAGTTCTGCTTTTATTACTGACTGACATTAACAAGGTGATGCTGTAGTGAAAAAGTACATTGTATCAATTAATTTACTGAAATTCTCAACAAAGTGGACTATCAACTTACCAGGCCATGGACACCCTGTATCTTACGACGAAAGTCAAACGGTAAGACACCAGATGGAAACTCTTGAAATTTGCGGCCACAACTTTTTTCTCAGTTAATAGCGTTAAATCCGCGCTTTCTGTCAAAATTAGTTTTGATTTAATCCACCTACCGTTATAAACAGTAAGTGACCTCGATTACAATTGGTTTTTGACCGTGTGTACCGGTAAGAAAAGTGGTGTTACGAGAAAATGCCAGAAGAATTTCCTGGTGTCTTCAGTAGAATACCTGGTATCACATACAATGTACATCCATAGTACATGTACCTGAGTGGATAACCATGAAATTGATACCATCATTGTTACGTTTGGCACTATATTGTCGTGAAATTACACCAACAAATGAGCTAGTTTGGTAATACGGGCTCGTAAAAGGGTCGGATGGTTTGATCGCAGCTGGTACATTCAAGAGGAAACGCCCTCAGGTGGAGAGAGTGTGCTAGACTCCCCAGGATTTTCAAAGGATGGATTTGCTGTGATGCGACACAAAGATGTGTCTGTTTTGCGCGTTATGTTGACATGCGCGATACAGGGATGACATAAGCAACATGCGTGTTCATGACGTCATCCGCAAACGGACCGCCCGTCATTGGATCAGCGGCAGAAGCGTTTTATGGGGTAAGTAGACTGAATTTTTGCCAAATTTCTTTCACTGTAGTGATTAGATTGTTTCACGAACTAAATTTCAATGCAACGCAATATTCTTCGTGTACACCAGGCCTACTTATGGGAATCTGACCCGTATTGGAATGACGTCATCAGGCTTACCCAAGAAGTAGTTTTTGGACCGTACTTTAATAAGCAATCGCTGTCGTTTCGATGGTCGTGGCCTTGGTGTCTGCAAGTGTGTAGGATTTCTTGTGTATAACTTTTGAGATGGGCTTTTATCCAGAATTGTGCGAGGTTTGATCAGGAATTACTGTCCTATATTTTTACTTCATTTTAATTCGTTTCTTGGTGGTTTTGGGCACTGGTGTTACTGTTAATGTGTTTATCAGCTGCTCAGGCACCTTGGATGACTTGGTTCCAGCTGGTTTTAACTTTTATATGTATAGTTGTTTTATATTTTTGTGCTTTGTCTCGTTAGTTAGGCTATGCAAATGAGCCTACACCATGAACACATGGAGAAGTTCCTTTCTGAAGGCGGTTCGTCTCTGAAAAGAAGAATACAAGAATCTTGTGCTGAGGGAAGACCGAGTTTAAGGACAAGATAGCAAGTGTTGTCAGTTAAAGGGGTTTGTTGGCAAGAACACCCGTCGTGCGAATGTTCCGGGGATGAATGTTGGTGACACGCTGTTGCTGGATTTGTGTTGCTGTCAACAGATTGAAATAGGGTTATTTTGAATAAACTACCATTATCGTTCAGTCCCAGGCGTGATTCAGTTGACTGAAAATTCCCATGGTCCCATTGCGACATCCTAAATCTGGCTGTGAGGAACCTTTTCCCTTGAACCTGTTTTTTGGTCGAATTGAATGCAA
This sequence comes from Phoronis australis, assembly GCA_002633005.1. Taxonomy (NCBI): domain Eukaryota; kingdom Metazoa; phylum Phoronida; family Phoronidae; genus Phoronis; species Phoronis australis. The sequence goes on from NMRA01000532.1 coordinate 221,510, forward strand.
TAAATCTGTACATTTTCTTCCCAAAGAGCTACATGTAAGTTATTATAATTCATTCACAGGTGATATCATGGTGTGGGGACCTGTACTGCGTGTTTGGACTGGTCATGAGTAGTACGGCGTCGTCATGGGCAATTTGATGTAGGAATACAACACCAGTCGCACAAAATTGTCTTTAAATAGTAGAAATGTATGCTACATGTAATTAGAAACAGTGTGGAAAGCGCTGAAAGCTTCTCACGTTAGTGTGAAGAGCAATGACGGCCCAGTGCGACTTGGTAGCAGTGGTGCTGTTAAGAAGTCAGAAATATCGGTGAAAGTTTGTTATAAAATGATGCATACTGTAGTTGATTTAATACATTTCATACTGTAAGTGATATTTTATAAAGATGTGTATGTGCTGCAAAAGTTTCAGCTAAAAAAGTGTTCTTGATTAACAAAGATATGGAAAGTGTAAATTAGGCAGTCTGACAAACGGCTGTACGGACTCGCCTGAGCCAACTGTACAGGAATAGATTTTTGGAAAATTGTACGAACTCGTCATGAGCAGATTTTCTTGAAAATTTTAGAATTTCGTCAGTGAGCTGGATAAGAATTAGTTAAATGTTAACTAGAGTAGACTGTTTAACTTCATAATTATCAATAGTTCTCGAGGAGTGTAGTTGGATAGGTCATTTGAGAACTACGAAGATTGAATGCGTGTTTGTATTTGCAAATGGTGTGTAAAGTGAGAACACAGGTAAAAAGTATTAGGCCATTGTCATTAACCATTTTGGACAGAGTGAAATCGATTTGAAAACATTTTACACTTTTTCCGATAAACCAGCTTCAACTGCTGCAAAAATAAAATGTGAGTTAATTAACTCGCTATCACCCACTTTGACCATCAACCTTTAATTTACGTTTCAAACAGGAAATGAAAATATACGGATTTATGGAATTTGCCTTTTCCTACAACATTGTATGCCATGAATCGTCACCTGTAGCTGTTAAAGATTCAGCACATGTTAGTCCTGGCTATATTGCCAAATTATACAATTGATTGAACCTGTATAAGTGTCGTGATTCATGTCTTGATTTCGTGATAAGTACTTTCCTGAGGATGTTGTACTGGTGTCAAATGAATGCTGGATCATTGATATTTACATGTATAGGAGAATACAGTTTCGCCACAATTAAAGTAATGGTAAAAATCTCATTGAAACAAACGTTTTATTCTACGCACCTTTCTCGGGGTATCATACGCTAAGATGAAATAATTTATTTAACCAGAGCTAAGAAGTGTGTTCAAGGGACTGGGAAATATGATCTGTGAGGGGAATATGCGTACATGAGAGGAAATACATGTAGCGTGTGCGGGGGAAAACTGTGCACAGGCCCGTCGAGGCCGTGGAAGGACTGGGGTGTATACATGTACATGTAGCTGTCATGAATTAAATTGTTTGCAGCATAGTATTAATGTTGTAGTATTCTGTGGTTTAAGGAAAACAGGTTGTTAACACTGATAGTCCCACTTTTAACCTTCAACTCGTTACTACATTTAAGCTAAATTGTTGTCCGTTACCAGCGCTTCTAGTGATACGGTGGCCGCAGACATAGCCGACTAGTCGCTAATCCTCGAAAATTGTCTGCCTCCAGAATTCAACTTTAAGCGATTTTTGATCATACACATCATCGTGGAACGAGCCCCTGCTCTTTGAAAAGGAACGTTTTCCACAAGAGACAAAAATGATAACACGGTGGTTATCCTCTCGTTTAGCTGTAAGTCGCAAGTAAAAGATTACACGTACAGCCTGAATTCAGTTCTTCGTTTCAAACTACACAAGGATACAGTTATATTTACACACAATACCATGCTTGCCAATAATTCAGGAATAGTAAATTTTTGAAGATGCGCACGTCTAAACAAGATTTTAAATCTCAAAATGCTTGTTTTCAAAAAATAGGCCTACTCTGCATCCACAGCTGTCAAGATGTTTCTCACAATATCGTTAAGGCTTAACATAGGAAATCCTTTAAAATCCTTTTGAATAGCACTTGCTGCCCACTATGGGAAGCCCGATGAAAACATTGAACCATAAATGAGATGATTTTAAAATCTTAGAGTGCAATGGTGTATTAGCACTTTGCTAAACATACATTGTGTATATTGCACTGTGTCCACGTTAAATAAATTTAAAAATATCAATAACAACAATAATGATAACGACACCGATAACGAGTAATAGTAGTGAAAGTAGTAATAATAGTAATAGCAGCAATAGTAGTAATGGTAGTAATGGTATAGTAATAGTAATGTAATCGTAATAAAATGATAATGGGTAGCCAGATTCATGCCGTGTCAGCCCGTAGGGCATTCCTATAGAAGAGGTATACGAAAAGTGCCGCCCAAAATGGTGTCTTTCTCACAAAAAATACTCTCCAAAATGATGCCATTTTAGACAAAATACTCTCCAAAATGGTGCCTTTTTCTGAATTCCTGGAGAACGATTGCAAAAATGTGAGTTTCTACACAAAATTAGTCTCTAAATGGGCCACTTTTCTGTCTGAGTCCACTTTCTAAACGGGTAGGTATCCAATTTTTTCGGACGGCACCCATTGTCCAAAAATACTCGAGTACCCCNTGCCTCAGTTATGGCAGGGTGGACTGTTCTGTGATGGGTTGTGTGTGTTAGTGTGTGTGCATGTTTGTGTGTGTTTGGGTGGCTGTCAAAGAGGTAAAAGTTTGCTCATTCTTGTCTATTTAAAGCTATATTTCGTTCTGTTTAGTTGGCTAAAACAGATATCTAATTATGCCATTTACTTATGAAATCAGTCTCACAATATTCCTTACTGGGACAGGGTTCTTTTTCCAATACCAGCAAGAACATCAAAACCATCAACGCCTCAAGAAATTCCTCTTCATTGCAACAGACAGAGTGAGTGGGGGAGGGCTTTGGACCCGTTGGATGGATACGCATCTCAAAAGTGGCTGTTGTGGGGGAACCTATTTTTAGTCATTCCTAAACACATTTACCATTAAGTATGGATTGTTTGCCAGGTTTGACAAAACTCATGATAATATCCAGGTGATGAGTTTAATTAGCATCTATGAATGGTTACAGTCGTTGAATTGACATGCCAAAAACGGAATAGCATCAAGACAACTGGAAGCTCTTTGTTGTTTCTGAATGTACTTTTTGTAACATTCTTAATGAAAATGTAAGTACTTGGTATCTTTTCATTTTGTTGCCATGGCCATTTTACGAAGAGTCTGGTATCAACATGCCAGCTAACCAACTGGAGCTTCACTGTTTCTACCTCTCTGTAAATTTTGTCCAAAGATGAATTTGTTATGCGGAATGTTGCATTTTGACTTCATGCCTGCTTGGTTCAACTTCAAGAAGTTTGAATTTTGTTCTTCCCCAAGACCTGTGGATTTTAATTGGTGCTATGCCCTTGAGTTACAAAGTGTAGGTGAACCCTAATTAGGTCAAGCCAAAATCCCATACTCAAAAAATTAACCTTTCCTTTGAAGCCATTCTATGGTTTTATCATTTTATCATTGGTAACTGGCACCTAACTTGCCATATTTAAAATAGCAAAAAGACGAACCCAAAACCTGAATCAAGACAATGCCTTCAAAAGTGGCACTGCGTGAGGCTTTAAGATGCGCTTTCTTCTTTCTAGGCCAGTAAAACTTAAAGTGAAAATGTCTCAGTCGCCGCGGCGCACACTGCCCGAGATGCAGTCGACGTATGCACAGTCATTTCGCGTGATGAATCGCGATCAGCAACAGACACGGCCGGTGTCGAGAATTGATTACATTGAAGATAGGTTGGATAAAACTGAAAAGACTACGCAGTCGCTGCTGGACAGGGCTTACAAAGTGAAGGAGGACATTATAGATAACTTGAATTTGACACGGGGAACATGGCAGGAGGAGAAGCGTGCCAGGGAACTGTTACAAGAACATGTAAGGACAATTACTGAGGTGGTACGCAAACTGGACTTTGATATCAAGGTATGTGAAATAAAATGCGTGTGTTTATAGGACTTAAATATCTGTAAGCCTACCTTCTGCCCAAGAAGTGAAATTTTTATGACTTTTTGCTAATATCTGTCTGAACTTGTTTAATACTCATATGATAAATGATTTATTGGTTTACAAAGAATTGACACTTGCTAATTTTGCTTATTGTTTGAGGCCAAACTTGGCCCATAAAATGACTCTCTGACAACTCAACCTGTAGAGCCTAGCTGCTTTTACTGTCACAAACAATAACAAATGGACAGGCAGTCACAAACAATAACGAATGGACAGGCAGTCACAAACAATAACGAATGGACTGGGAGTCGCAAACAATAACGAACAGAGGGGCAGTCACAAGGAATAACAAACGGATGATTCTCTTGAAGCCCTGAATTACCTCCAGTTTGACTATGGAACAGTTTGAGAAGAACCTCATAAAAGAAGTCTAAATTGAAAGCGTATTTTTGCAATGGAATGATGGTTTATTGCCACTTTAAATTTTAATTTCACAAGCATTCTTCCAACTTTTGAAACTTTCGCCAAACTGAAGATTTTAAAATAGTATGATTCCTTGCTTCTTGTTTCAAAGTCAGTATTAGCATAGAAAGTTGAAAAAACCAGGCATGTTTTGACCTTAAGCTTTTGTTTAAATGTGAGTGCTAGCTGTATAGTATTAAAAGCACCAGCAACGTAAAAACAAAAATGACAGCTGACCTTTGACCTTTGATGTAAAAAACTATGGCGACTTAAGCAGCAACCTGTCCAATTAAGAGGCAGTTGATGTAAGCCCTAACTGTTTGAAATTACCCGTAGTTATGAAGGTATCGTAGTATTCAAATATTCTGAAACACACTTGGAATTAATTTTTGGAAAATTGCTTCCTTCACTGGTTTGCTTCATGCTGTGCTGTTGAATCCAGATTAGGAGAGTGATTATGGTATACAGGACACATGATACCTGCCATTAATATCCGTCTTGTCAGTCAGCTGTTTGTCGAATGACTCTGAGCGATGCATGCATTCATCTAAGTGACAGAGAGATTAGGAAACCTGTGGTGACCGCATAGTTTTTCCTTCGTGTGTATTTGACGATCTTTTGAATCCATGCGTCTTTAAAGCAAAAAATGAAAAACGTGTGACCAGTATAGCATACAGTCAAAAACAACTTGTGCAACTGCTGCAGGGTTTTAAGTACCTATAATGTTCCATACCCAACAGAATCACAGTAATCATTTTGGGTCAAATAATTTTGAGTTCTCTTTTAACTAAGAATAATCGCGTGGTAAGTAAAATCATGTGTTTAGTAGCTGGCATATTCCACAACTCAAACTGGTACATAATCACCTTGATGTTGCAGAGTATCGATGACCAGATAAGGAACAAAGAGAATGTGGTATCTGGAACATCAAATGCGGTAAAGAACCTGGAAGTTCATCATATCACAGGCTTGACTGACCTGCGTGGAAGAGTGGCTCGATGTGACGCAGCAATTGCTAGGTTGGCTACAGATATCAAGGGTTTCCATGACAACCTTAAAGTGTTACAACAGTCGCAGTCCGACAATCAGAGCAAAGTTGTTGACCGATTACAACTGTTAGACAGCAAGGTACTGTGATTTCTTATGTCTGGGTATTTTAGTTCTGTGTTTATGCAATTACGAAGTTTAATGAACATTAGAGAAATTCTGTTGTGTGTAAATCATGTACCCAGCACATAGCTTGAAATGCATCTTGGAGTATTTGGATGCTTATTACTCTGCTTAAACACAGCATGCCCTGAATAACTTCAATGTCCCTATCAGTCTGCGTATGTAGGAAAATGAACTCTGCGAAACTGTTTTCTCACATTGCTCAAAGTAATTCCTTTGTTCTCAGTAAACTAAAGAAAAACACTGAGACTTGACCCTCAGACGGTGCCGTGTTGAAATGTGTTGGGTCACTAGAAGGCGATGGAGTATTCTGTGTGCAAACATGCATTGCCACCTACAGTTTACGTGCAACTTGAATGGAGATTTTAAAGCAGTGAAATTTCATTGTGTTCTTTGAAATTCTTTGCTATGTCTGTGAAGTCAAATCACTACAGCACAAAATTACTAACATTGCTAAAGGTCCATGAAAAAATTGCATTTCATTATCATTTACTCAGAGTACAACACAATGCTTTCTGGCTGCATCACAGGATCTGTCAATCAAGAACTATCTACCACAACTCACGCTTCTAATTTGGCCAAAAACTAATATTATTTATATCAAGCACTGTTTTGTTGTTTCAGTAGTTTTGATTTTGGAATTCTAGTTTGTCTGTTTGGTTTAGCCTTAATCAAAGTGTGGGCACTCTAGTTCTATTATGAGTAGTTTGTTGTTCAAATTTTAGATATCTGACTTGGCCTTGAAACTGGATAAGGCAAACACTGAAAACACGGTGAAGTTAAAGAACATTGAGGGAGACTCAACTCAGCAGGTCATGCTGTTGGATTCCAAGACACGTGCGTTACTCGATGAGGTCAAGTCGCAGCAAAACTCCGTCCAGTTGTCAGAGCATGCTGAACGAGAAAAGTTGGAGAACCGCTTGTTGGTACATCTTGACAGGGCAACCGTGCAGAGAGACGCAAAAACTGTGAGTAAGCTGATGTCATCTATAGTGTAACATAGCCTGCTGCATATAAACCATGCACTTAAATGTGAAATGATGCATTTTGTGGGAAAATTTTGAAATGTCATGTCCCTGATTGCAAGTCCAAAGGCTTTCATTCAAGTAGTTTTTAGACTTTTAGACGCACGACCAGTTGTTATTTTTGTTGTGGTTTCTGAAATTCATTGATGATGACAGTGTCAAGTTATGCCACAGTTAATAAGTATTAGTCAATCAAAACCATTTCATGCAAATAATAATCGGTAAAGATGAATTATACATTTCCTGTTGATAAACTGACAATAAAAAATTTGGACATCAGCTGGGTGAAATAAAAATGCATTTCCTGGGAGACATTCTTTATTCGAAGGAAAAGATTAATGTTAATGTTAGCATGCGTAATTTCAGGTGGATCTAGGGCACTAGGATATTCTAACGCCTCCTTGTGCCCAAACACCTGTTCAGTACTTGAGGTGTCTGCCTTTCTCCACTGTGATCGATGATCAATCGTCAGTTTGGATGCTTACAGTCTCTAACTTATCTTTTCTGACGAACTCCTTGTCAAATAGCAATTCATTTGTGATGAAAATCTTTTATGAATGGAAAGAGGAATTTTGATCCCAAAATTTATGATTTCAATCTCACAATTCCAATTTCACGGAATAATGACTTCAGTGGCTGCCGTTTTGACAGGATAGTTGAAAAAGCTTACGAGCATACCGTTTTGCAAAACGCTCACGTTTTATTCCCCCGATTTTGGGAGGTCTTGCGAGATCATGCTTTTCTCGCAAGAACCTTAATCTTCAGAATACTACCCAGTCTAATGTATAAATCAATCTAGATAGCTAGTGGGAATACTTAAGGAGTGTAGAGCACCTTGGCCTGCTAATAAGGGCTACTTTCCCACCTTTTAGGAGAAGCTTGAGCATAAAATTGAAGATGCTCTTCTTGGCACACAGAAGCGCATAGCTAAACTCGAAGAAGACCTTCTTAAGGAAAAGTCAAAGAGCCAGACTCAGAGTCAGGTAAGCAGTAAGCAGTCAAGCACATAAGGATTTGGTAGTTCTGTTCCTATGTAGAAATTGGTAGAAATAATGCTGTGTACTTTTCAAGCAAATTTATTTATTTATAATTATAATGTATACTACGAGCGGTAACCCCATCAGCTTGCTAAGGGAACTTTTTGCAATGGAATGCAAAGCTGCCCGGATTCTGAGTTCCTCCATATTTAGCTGGTAAAAACTGGGAAAAATTCATGACCTAGGTGTGTTTTTTATTCATTTAAAGTTCTCAATGTTATCTCTGTCATAAAACTGTTGTTGCTGGTGAATTTGTTGTACTACACTTACTGTCTGATATCACTGTCTGATATCACTGTCTGATATCACTGCCTGATATCACTGTCAGATATCACTGTCTGATATCACTGTCTGATATCACTGTCTGATATCACTGTCTGATATCACTGTCTGATATCACTGTCTGATATCACTGTCTGATATCACTGTCTGATTTCATTGTCTGATATCACTGTCTGCCAATTGAGGCAACATATCGTCTGATATCTATGAAGCTTTTGGGGACAGAACGGTTTGTGAAAGTAATCTTGTGTATTTCTTTAAATACTTCTGGGATTTGAAATTACCTAGGAATGGTACTAAAAAGGCAAAAGTAATTGGACAAAATACTATTTTCCTGTAGTGGTGGCTAAAATGACTGGTTATAACTACGTTAGGGTGGGTAAATTCTAATTACAGAATGGCGCCACTTTACCAACTTTTCCGATACTTCAGCTTCATTTCCAGCCATTATGATGGGGAATTCTGGGTAATTTTGTCTGAATACTTTTGGTTTGTGCTATAGTTAGGAATGCCAAATCACCGTATTAAAAAACGATAGTTTGGGTTCCTCATCTAAAGGAAACAGTCACTTAAAGATGGAGTTACATGGAACTTAAATTCTTTGACTTGTTTGTGAGGTTGATAAATTGGCATAGCCAAGGAACTCATTTCGATGTTTCTCAGTATTTATTAAAGTTGAAGTTTTTCTTGCGGTATTTAAAAACAAGTCTGCGGAAAATGTGTTTGTCTTACACCTTACCAAATCTACATGTTGAGAAAACCTGCATCCATCAATCTGAATACAGGTTATATTTGATATGGAAGATTAAGTTTACTTCTGATTCCATAACTTCACCTGCTCTTTAATAAGAACACTTTACCAGGTCTTAAATTTTTGGCAGTTTATGTCTTGTTGGCTTGAGGTATTTTCTGCAAATTGAACTTGCATAAAAACACGTCTTAATTCCCAACTGTGTTGTATCTACACTCTTTAGCACAAAGTAGGTTTTAATAACTGTTTCACTTGTGAACTTGCAACCTTTTTTGATCACTACTTTTTTCTGAGATTTTAAGGAAAATTAAATGAGACGGAGTTCAGAAAAAAACAGCCAACTTATGTTTTAAGAAAAATATGGAGGCACACGTTAAATAGTCGCAAAACACAATTTGGTGAAACATACCCCCTATTGTTGCCCATAGGCGGATTTGCTTTTCGTTGTGTGTGAGTGAAAGAGTTTTATATTCTAGGTCATGGAGTCTAAACTTCAACAGATGCTTGAAGTAATGATGAGACAAAAAGATGACCATGTTGAACAGTTGAAGCGAGAGTGTCGCGAGGGATTCCTCACTGTCCACGAGAGTATCGGTAACATGAAGACCGTCCTGGACGGAAAACGCAAACTGCTGGAGGATCAACTTAGGAAGGAAATTGGGACAATCAGGAAGATGGTGGTACTGGTTTAGTAGTATTTGGGTCGGCTGATAGAGGGCGGGTCTGTGTGCTCCTCTATGGGACAATCGGGAAGTTAATAGTACTGGTTTAGTAGTGTTTGGGTCAGCTGGTAGAGGGCGGGTCTGTGTGCTCCTCTGTGTAGACTTATGGAGGGCAAGTCTGTGTGCCCCTCTATGGGACAATTGGGAATATGATGATATCGATTTATTAGTGTTGATGTGGGCTGATAGAGGGTCTTCGGTCTGCTCTTTGGGACTCTTTGGGATGGTTCTCATTCAGTTGTGTTGGGGGTTAATCGATAGAGGGTGGGCCTGTCTGCTTCTCTTTGGGTCAATCAGGAACATATCAGTATTGTTTCTACTGATGGGGGCATGTCTTTCTATTCCTTTGGGCTGGTGGCATTGGTGGGCTTGGGGATGGGTGACAGAAGATGGCCGTGTATGATAATCTGTGGGGGTTAATGAATGAAATCGGGTCAGTTAGGTACCTGTAGATAATGGCACGTGTCTATTGGTGTTGTTGGCTGGCAGAGGGCGTGTCTGTCTGCTCTTTTGAATGAATTATGAAGAAGAATCACTAAACTTTCATAAACAGAGCATAGTGTGAAATTTTGTTTCATACTGGCACCAGCGATGTCTGCAGCATACGGGCAAGCTGTTGTTAACTAAGGACATCAATGAATGTTACTAGGTAACCGTAAGCTACATGGATATTGATGCATTTGTACAGAATTTAAGTTCATGGTAATAATCTTAAGGTAAATTTACAATGGAAAAGCTCTGTTTATGATGCCAAACTATTCTGTACCATGTAAACCTGAGTAGAGACATGTTGAAACTCATGTCAGACTAGGTATTAAATGTGTGACGAAGTTGTCGTCTTTTCAAAAAAGTTAGGCTGTCGAAATACATTGCCAAGATTTGTCCAGGGATGAATGGATGAATGGCCAACTATCAGCTGAACTAAGGTTCAGAGTGGAAACAGATTGCCCAGTCCCTATTGTGTCCATTCAACAGGAAACTGGTCAGACAAAAGGATATGTGGTCACTGAGAGTCATATATGAACAAGAGTATCTAACTGGCCACTACTGTATTGGTCTGACAACATGAGTTTGCTTGGAGTTTATCAACTGTAAAACTTGAAGGGTTCTTTGTTAAGTTGTTAATTGCTGGCAAATAGCTCTCAATGACAGATCTTGGCTGTGTGGGAGACACTAGCCGTTCACAGAGGACTTGGATGTCCTGTTGTTGATAGACTAGCAACCACTTTAAATTTGTCTTTCCACGCTTGTTTCTGCACTACACAGCTCTCTGTCCACGTGAATACTCAGCTTGTATTGGTGTCTATTCACACTTCCAACTCCTGCATTTCTCACATCTTACTCACAGAATGCCAAGCACCATTTTGGTGACTTCATTCAAACTTTTTTTCACGGTGTTACTAACTGCACTATTGGAAGCTGCTCTGAGAGATAAAACAATTCTCAGCTGATGTCCAGAAACCCAGATTAACTTCCTAGGTTGTTATTAATAAACCTGGCTGATTTTACAAATTTGTAACAAATTTTCATGGACACTCTCAACGTTTGAGGATTGGCGAGGGTTTCAAAGGACTGATTGCGTTCAAAGATTTATGTGACCCAGTCATGTTCAATATGTTGTTGACAGGCTTACATGGTGTTTAGTGTCCTCTATTTTTGTTCACTTGCAATCTAAATTTGCACATCACTTCAATAGTCTGAAGCCATTCTGATTGGCTGCAAACCTATGTATATTCGAATAAAATCTCTTTCACCAAAAATTCCTTTGACCCGAAGGTCTTTTGTCAAGTGGAATGACCAGTCTGTGCACTACTGACTTGAACCCATAGTTGGCTCCCCTACTCTCACTCTGCCCAGTCTTTGCTTTTTCAGCTGACCTATTATGCCAGCCCTGAGTGATGCCTTGTCCCATTTCTTTCGCAGAAATCTGGCTTCTGTACTTTCGCACCAGTCTTCAGGAAGCCTCAACCCAGGAGGTTTAGACTAGCAGATAAAGCCATTTCACAAGTATAACTTGGTTATCTCAGGAAATAACAATAAAATTCAACATACCCTAGTTTGTCTTCTTCGTTCTTCTACATTAACCATTTCTGGTTGTCTTCTTCTGGTGTCAGCCTGCCTCCATTGCCGAGATTTGTCCTGAGATGAGTTGCCACAGATGGTCAGTGTCTAATTGGTAATATGGGTAACTGATATACTATAGTGAAGACAGACTGCCAAGTCTACAATGTTCTCATTCAACTGGCAATTTTTGAACTTAGACAATAAACTCTAACTGGAACTCGACTTGCCTGATGGGTGGTTAGAGTAGCCATTTTGTATATTATGTTCAACCAGCTGTTGATCCATTAAGTTCTAAGTGAACAGTTATTGGCAAATATCTTTTGGTCAAACCTTGGCTATGACACCATGTACTGCTTCCTTTCCCAGCTTCCCTCCTCGTTAAGTTTTTACATTTTATTCTAAGTGGTGTGTCTGAATAGTCTCGTTTTTTAATTATAGAATTGCTATTTATGTTCAACTATGTCAGGGTATCGTTACAATTATGCTATAGTAAAATAACACTGTGACATCAGGGACTTTTGTCCTGCGGGTATTGTCATTTTTATAGTCATAGCAAGGTGTCGTCATGTTTCATTCCATGAGTACTTTTTGTGTGAAGTACAGTACATGTAGTTGAGTACTGGTGCTATGTGCTTGTTTGTTTTTGGTAATTAGGAATATTGGGCCAAATTTCGAACATATACATTCTAAAATTATTTTGTAAAGTTTCTACGTCTTTTGGAAAAATGTAAACTAGATTTCCAAAGTAAGTTTGTGATAAGTTATTCATAGGAATTGGTAGATGGTTGCGATGGTTGCATGCCGAAATGTTTGCAAATTGAAAAAAATCACCGATAAAGGTATATTGGAGGCTTCACTTTAAATTAAAAGTTTACTACCATGTGAACACCAGTGTCCATGTATTTGCAATGTGTTACAGACAGATTTAACAAGAATTGATATTTTGACTTACCTTAGTGCTAACCAAAACCACTTCACTAACGTGCAAACTAAACATATAAAATATCAAGTGAGTGTAACTAATATTAATTCATACCAGGAGTTACAACCTGGTCTTAAGATAAGATAGTTATAGTCGCATTTTTATTTTTATAATTAGCGTAATACACTTTTGCACAACGTTCATCTCATTTTACTTCGCAGTGCAAAATGTATCCCGGCACACGGGTATGACACATATAGTCCTTTTACTTTACACTGAAATTGGGTCTAAGACGCTATTGCACCAGGTGCAAGTAGCCGTGAAAACGCAGCGGTAACAAATCGAACATTCCGAAGCAATTTGAACCCAATTTCATTATGAGTTAACCGTGGTTAGCTGTGAATCTTGAGGATGTCGCGACTCATGCCATACATTTATGACCAGTACACATTGTACGTCTTCCATGAGATAAAATGGATTGCTTCTGTTCGTCCATGTATTCTACATCATGACATGTTTGTAAGTGTCTGTTCAAGCTTACATACTCGATTATTATTAGCCTGTGTTCAAGGCGAGTCAGTTTACGCCACTTCGTTGCTGTGATCGCTGTTTGTAATAAACTTTAAATCATTTCTCTTTTTTTGCTTTTGCACATGCAATTTAGGAGTTCCAGTTAAAGTTGGTGGACCCGAGTTCGACGAAAAAGTCTGTGAAAATTCAAGTTAAACCGAAAACAAATCATGATCTTTGAACTATTCTTGCATTCCTTTACAATTAGTACCGAACGCTTGTCTCCGAAAAAATGCGAAACAACTGTCAATCAAAAGCCAGTGACCTCCTCTTGTAACTTCACTGACCGCGTGCATTCATTCTTTTCGACAACCGCTAACATAGCCCCGCTTATGATCTAGAGAGCGGTGTTGGATGCATCTGTGTCGTCACGAAAAAGAGGGGTGCGTCTATTGGGACCGAGTCAAGTAGGAGAATTGATTCAAACAAAGGGAGCGTTTTGCAGGAAAAAGGCAGACCAAGGGTATGATAAGATGCTGCGTCTGCAGTCAATGCCGTCAACGGGTTCAAACGAACAGACGACTTGCCAAGTTCTTTATTGAATCGACAAGTTCACCAGTTTAAAACAATGCTCACGTTGCCAGTCGGTCGTAGATATCGAAAACGCATCATTTTCCGCCTCCTTTAGCTTGGCCTTAGTCTGTCATTTCCTGGGGCGCTTAAGTTGTTCGTGTTCCCAATATCGGTGCCTAAGGTGCTCGACCTTGTCTGCTACAGCATGAGTGATGGCTATGTGCATGCGTACTGTACGATCATCAGGGGAGAGCAGAAATGTGGGTTCTTAAGGAAGTTGGATATTTAGCTTAGTTCAAGCGTTAGAACTCAACATGCAATACTGCATTTATTAATGTTCGGCGCATTCCGGGAAATACAGGTCATGTGGAACTCTTCATAACGACTGTTCTTTGGATATCAGACCGCCTACTTCTGCGAAAGTTAAGTCTGTGTAATAAAAATAGACGTCGTGTTGATTGAACACTTCCAAAAGTTTATGAAGAATCGTAACGTTGGTCTAATAATATTCCTTACAGTGATAGGGTTTCTACGTACTTTAACGGTTACCAACCAGAGCATCGAAACCATGAGTGACTCAAGAAAACGCCTGCTTCAGGGTTTATTGGGCTAGGCCAACCTTGATTGAATTCGAAATAAAAATGGCGCACTCAAGTGATGAATTTGACTTGAGTTGCCGGCTCAAACGGTGCAATTCAAAATCGAATGATCGAGTGGTACGTAATTCGTTCAAACCACAATGCCCTTTGTTAAGATTTGAACATCTCTCATGAGCTGCAGTGTGTTACGACACGACTGGTAAATAACACCGAGTACGTAATTTTTTGATATTACATGGACAAGCCTCGGGATTTTGACGAAATTTCCAATAGGTTTTGCCAATGTCATAAACCTGAGACTCGTGTAGGATTCTCTATTGACAGCTTAAAGCAGCGAAGTGTAGGTTTAACTCGTTAAGTAACAGGTCGTGATTTCAGCAAATGACTGGCAGACAACTGCGAACATGGGCAATTTGTAATAAAATGATAACAAAAATACCAATGGATTTCGTTGTTTAGCTCAGTCAAACATCAACTCTGATAACTTCATGAAGCCTATCCCATGCAACAATAATTCCAAAATGCGTTTCTCTTCCGTGACCCCGGCGATAAATATCTTTTGACTAAACAATCCTACTTTCTCAGCTTGAGGGCATTTATGATTTGTTAACTTAGATGACACACATGTACTTAAAAATGTAACCTTCAAAAACAGAAATTGGCAATTTAATTACCTGCGTAACCATGTTTCGTCCCCCTCTTCCGGTACTCCTCACACATGTCGCCGATTTTGTTCTATAACTACTTTTGTATATTTGCTGTACGCACGCGCCTATAATATACAGGGAAGAAGATGTGACAGTGAAGCGTTTTCGATGGTACAGTGCGTCAATAGTGGAACACCATTCACCATTGGGCAGAGTCTAACCCATAGAAATTTTGGCGCGAACAACACGGTCCGTCAACAGCAGGAGGACCATTCACGATAGAAATGGGCTAAATTAAAATTAACAGTTAGTCGATTTACCATCGATATTAATTCGCAATTGGAAAAAAATGTTTGTTCTTTGTAAATAGACGAAATGAACCCGGCCCGACAACGAACAGTGGGGAAACTAGATCACTTCACCTGCCGACCTACATACATGTAGGCCTACATAAAAGAGGACTCAGAAGGTAGGGCTAGGGTCAAATATTTCAACTTTATTTGTCATAACGACAGTTACAAAACGTACGATACATCTGTGTGGTCTCGACAAAGAGGAGACCCTCTACTGAGACCGAGTCGAGAAGGGTTGATTTAAACTAAGGCAGACCAAGGATATGATTAGATGCTGCGTTTGCAGTCATTGCGGGATAACTAAACTGAACGGGTTCAAATGAACAGAGGACTTGCCGTTTTTTATTGAATCGATAAGTTTCCCAGTAAAACAATGGTCACGTTACCAAACGATCGTAGATGTCGACAACTATCGTTTTCCACGGGAAACTAGGTCGCAAGATCGTCGCATAGATATCCATGCGACCTGTATTTTTATGTCCAACAAATTAAAGAATACAATGGAAGTATCCCAAAGGCTATAACTATGCTTACGCCCGTCGCATGGATCTCGCAAATTCAACAATACCTTGCGAACTCCCCACGACGTCATTTGGCATAGGATAAAGGGTCAAATACTGTATATGAACCTTTCACTGTCACGGTGACAGTTATAAAACGTATTAATCCATAGACACACGTGTCTCGGTAAAGTACGATTGATCGCATCTTCAAGTTCATTCTTCCTATACTTGGAATCTTAGGTGCTTTCATTTCTAAGCTTAGAAGGCCTGATGCCATGCGGAAAGAAATCAGAAAAAACAGCACACCATTTTTTACCTGAGCGTTTTTACAAAACTGGTTGAATGTTTTATTTTTGAACGTTACCACCAATTAAGCTTTTTGAGTTCCATGCGATCTCATACCCGCCATCTAGCTCGTCTCGATATCATTGAAATGAATATTGTCTACCACACTTTAAACTACAAGAATAATTCTGATTTTCCTGGCTACAACGGTAACGATTTGATTTGCAAAATGTTAAGAAAAACCAAGCCCACACAAACTGTTTTTACCCATTAGAAGTATGTTGATTTTTGTAAAATCCGTGTCTGTGAAATTAACAGATCAGCGCTGCACACCCCATCTAGTGTTCAAGGGACGAACCAACCAGTGGCGTCAACGAATTGCCACAAATGGGCTCGTGAACATCAACAGCATTCATGAAATGCAAAATGCAGCTGGCTCGCGACTTAGTCAAATTCGGTTTAAACACCGGGTGATGAAACATGTGGTATGATGTCAGCCGGCATGAGGTAATCAAAGGTAAGTAAACTTAGACCTAGGAGTATGATCACATGGAAACTTCGAAAGCGGTGTTGATAAATATAATGAAGTCGTTGGTTTATTGATAAACTTTTCTGCGGTTACACGTGATCCACTGGGAACTGTCACTGCGAGGTCTCGTTTGTTTAAAAGGATGCTAAATCCTGTTTTGATAATTTCACAAAGTTGGTTCTGTTAACTGTTTACATAGGTGAATGATCCATCCCCGACCAATAACAGTCAGATGCAAATACGGTTCTACACTGTTTCACAATGCTACAGAAGGTAGCACTGTGAGTGTTGTTTAACATGGCTTCTCATTGGTTAAAGTAATAAAACCGACGTCATAACATTCAATCATTCTCATTGGTTGAAATCTGGGAAACCCATTTTAGTTTACTGTTACGTCATATGGCGACCACGTTTCAACTTTAATAGTTGCACATTTATTAAAACGGGAAGTTCTCGAAGTAAACAAAATCAAGGGAACCCCGATCCCGTGGCTAAGCCCAAACAAGTACAATGCATTGAAGGCGTGTGCAAGTGGTGGCGATGTGATTGATAATCATCCGACCAAGCATGTGCATTGATACCAACATACGGAATTTCCGTACCGTTCATCATGTTTCCACAGGGCCACTTTTCAGTATAGGTGGCGCTGTGTCAGGGGATAATACGGCTCTTCCTCCAAGTATTCCATAAAGTGGATCACATACGTGGTTATTGGTCGACAGTCGTTCCCACAGTAGTGGCGCGACTCGATCAACACGTTACTAACGCTTGCTTTTATACGAAACTGACCTTGTAAGCAGGTTTCAAACTTATTCAATCTTTTATCGGTTGAAGAGTTTTTCGTAGGATTCTGTCATTTGAAATATTTAGGTAGGTAAATTACAAATCATACAGTAGTTATTGTCTGCTAATATAAGCTAAAAGCCTGCTCGAGCATCTTTTACTTAGAGCGACCGATCTTCCGTCAGGAAAAAAACAACTTTTGATTTAGATCACTTACAGGTAGGGTTGCGAAACTGCCTTCAAAAACGTTCCTTAGCCAACTTTGGAGATGGTCTCAGGCCCTCGAACCAACTCATCGTTTGTTATTGGCTGAGACCTAACTTTGTAGGCTGACGAATTGTCACAGAGAGTCGTTTTATGCACCCAGCACGATCTCGAGGAAAGGAGATGTCAATTCTTTGCAAACGCGGTAATCACAGCTGCTCAAGGAACACGCCGAGTCAAAAGTCTAGTGGCAAGTGGTCCAAGACAAAAGTTTGCTTTGGCGAAACATTGGTTCATAACAATTTAAGGGTTGGTCAACCTCAGTAAATGTTTTCTTCAGTGATTCGCTGAAGACTTAGATGCACTTACCAGTCACGGTACCGGATGTTATGAAACCGATTTTATGAGACCAAAAATCCTAATTCTGTTTCCGAAATACACCCTTAAAATGACGCCAGATCAGACGTTGACCTATTGACCTACTGACTTATAAATAGACATTAAAAATGTCTTTCCTATCCACTTCTCTGAAACAAAATAATGACATGCAACCCTCGGCAACCCTCAAAAGTTTGGCACAAAGTTGAAAACTCCTTTCAAAGTATGCTAAAACGGACAAGCGTGACCTACGCGTTAGTTGAACTACACGAGAACTGTGTCGTAGAAAGGTACTATTCTTTGCCCATCGTTGACGCCACTTACATCGACTTACTCCAGTATCATCATAAATTTCACAATTTTACCTTCAATGACGGCCATCTTCGTACTATTGCGATCGCTATCCGGGCCTATGTTTCATCCCTCATACTGCACCAAGGAAACGTGTCTATGTATTGGCTATGTTTTTACCAGGACCCCAATCGCCAGCGCTGTTACGTTTGTTCATATGCTGTGTTAACTCCAGAACATAGTCACCCGTCTAAGTGGCTTATTTAAAGCTTTATTTTGCCAGGTTTGACCAACCAAAAACGAGATTTGATTCCATTATACCATAGACCAATTTGATCAGCCTTGTTCGGCCTAATTCCAATTTCGCTGACTTTACGCAGCTAAACGGGGTGAAATGCGGGGCAATTTACCCCAATGTCAAATCACCAATGGTCTGTTAACATTTTACAGGTAAATCTACGGCAACTTTACTTTTATTGCTTCTCACACGTTTCCTGAAAGGTATGTTTCAAGTAGAGTTTTAATTACATATGTATGAAAAGTGTCGTGCATTTAACAAATTCTGTATAACACATGTATTTACAACATTTAACGATGCAACTAAACCCGTGTTGTCTGTAAAAACAAATTTTGATTTAGTCTATTTGCTCTTGTGAAATTGGTCTCAACTTGCGCCTTATTCAAATTCGTGGGGATTTCACGAATTTGCCGTGACCTGAAGTTTGATGAGCTTAGTCGTCAGAAATTATTGGCTCCAGTTCTTGCTGAGGCCAGAGGTCATTTTTAAACTCAAAAAGGGAACAAGACAAGACCACTTTATAACGACAAATGGACTGTTTTTTCACAGAATATTTGTATTTAATTGTTAAATGCAGTGGCAGATTTAGGGGGGGGGGGCATGGCAGATTCCATTTGGCATTTTGGATTGCGAATTGGTGACTGGCATATGCGCGCACCTAGGCGGGCTCGTGGGCGAATGCACAATGCATAGCCTTGAACAAACCCCAGTTTACTTTTTTTCTTTTTTTTAGTCAGAAGGTACACAAACACAAAATTTCAAGACCCCTGCATCCCTACATTTTAGGCTGGGTGCGCATGTGGTGTAATTCTGGTTATTCCTGTGCCATAGCCCCCCTACCTAACTCAAAATCCTGGATCTGCCCCTGAAATGGACCTTAAAGTAATTTACTCCACTTTTAGACAGGTGTCGCCATACTTCATCTCTGTTTCGCATAATAACATCCAACGAGACAACTATTGCCCTTTGGGCAAATATTAACGAAGTGCAGTATTATCTCCTCAACACCGCACAAAAGAAATTACCTAAATTCCATTTTTTTACTTTTCAAAAGGTGGTTCTATTTAAATTCTCAAAACATTAGGTTACATTACTTTGTCCATGACACCTGTACAGTCAACACATGTAAAGCATATAACACTTGGACATTTTTAATGTTTATTTTCTGTTGATACGTGTAAATTAAAATGAAAATGAACTACTGTTTGTCTGTCATCTTCTCTGGTGATGAATTGAAGTTAATGCATCAGAGCGGTCAACTCCTACAGGGAGCCAGATTTATTTAAACACAACCTGTTCTGACGACACCAAGTTTATTGAAGACGTGACGACTCATTGCGCGTGCGTGTATAATGGACACCAAGTCCGATGGGTTTTAGGTGGAATCGAGGCTAACGCAACAGGGAGATCGCCACTGGTGGTTACCGTCAAACCAAAGCGACAGCACCATCTATCGACTGGAATGTGTATTGACGATGAATCTGGTCGGAATAAATCCTTCGCCATGAATGTGGAATGTAAGTTGAACTACACAATCGATCAAGTAAGTGTGGAGTTGGTGACTTTACAGATACCCGGTGGCCTACCGCTATTCAAATCTTAATATAAAACATACTATGACGGCAACTAATGTAGACAGACTGAGCACGAAGAGAACATTATTGTAAAACCGTACGTCTGTTTCCTGGTATTCAAGTAACATATATTGATCCACAGCCCATTCCTT
This sequence comes from Phoronis australis, assembly GCA_002633005.1. NCBI lineage: Eukaryota > Metazoa > Phoronida > Phoronidae > Phoronis > Phoronis australis. Next base: position 241,648 of record NMRA01000532.1, read on the forward strand.
ACAAAAGTCAGTCTATCGTCTGCCGCAAAATTGATTTAGCTTCTGTTATGTAGACTACGGTAAGAAGTTTGGATCATTTTCTTCAACAGACGCACCATCAGCGGTGTCAGTCACCTGCGCGCAAAAACGTCCGTGGCGAAATGGAACCCGAATCACGTGCACGTGTTCGTCAGAAGGCGGTAATCCGCAACCATCAAGACTCGTGATGTACAGTCGACTTCTGGCCGTACAAGGTCTGTCTCCGCTGCTTATGAAATTGGTGGCTACAAGTATACTCAATGGCAACAACATTACATGCATAAGTATCGTCGGAGGAAGGGAAACGGTCGTTAAGACTGATTATCGAATGAAAATCGCGTGTGAGTACTCCGATTAATTCGGTTGGAGTGTGAAAGGAATACGACGAGAAAAGATAAGTGAGATCCTAACGGACATAGAATACAAAGTATAAAATGCAACATACTGACGCGTTGTCAAGGTCAATCGCTCAAAACATGATTGATTGATTGATTGAACACTTCAACAAAATTTAGAAAAAGTCAAATAGGAAATTTTGAAAGACCATAATTTAAATAGTATTTTTTCACGGAGCACTGGCAGTGGTAAAGTTGAGCATGTGGACATATGATACACGTGATCAAAGATTCACTCTGATACCGACGGGTATGCCTGTGTGCATATTGTCAACTAAAAATTTCACCTATATTAAATGATATCTCAATAATATTGTATATATTATATTGTGAAACGTGATATTACTGAACTCATAAACGTAAAAACAATAACAAAAACAACAATTACAACTGTAAAAATAATAGTAACTGCAGTAACAACAACAACAACAACAACAACAACAACAACAACAACAACAACAACAACAACAATAATAATAATGATAATATTTGTATTATTATTAGTAGTTTTAGTACACACTAATGACTGGTTATTATTTACTTTTAATGTGCTTGCCCATTTTGAAGGAACTAACCATTGTTTTGTTTAAACCACAGGAATGACATGGATAAATACTGTAAATTGAAGGCAAGATTTTCAATATACTACATTAAAATGAGATTAAAATCTGTGTATATAAAAACAGTGGCATTTAGAATACAGTTGTAACTAATAACGCCAAACTACATGTAGTCACATTTGGTACTGCTAAGAAGGCATGTCGAAAACAGTCTTCTGAATGCAGGATGAGCAAAAACAGTTCGGATTCAGATTGATAGACCTGTCTGTGAGTTTAAACGACAAATCTTGTACCTAAGTCAAAAAGCAATGCATTTATTGTCACTTGAATTGTGAGTACATTTTTGGGAACTGTCCGAATTTCATCAATGTCTTTGAGAGTTATTCTAGGTAAAAATCGTGTACGTGTACTTCACTATTTGGGGATCAGATTATAGTTTTCTAACTCCAAGCTGTAGTTAAGTTCACTGAAACATTACTTACAAGATTAGCTTCTAATTGTGAAAACTAATCAATGATTCCGTCGATTTTCGTAGATACATGAACATTTAAATCAGAAACAAATGAATATTTTAATGAAAACGGAATGTTATAAGCAATTTCCGCAGGCATGCTCGCAGATTTTTGACATGTAACCGGGGAAACATGGGAGACGGGGCATTCGTATTTAGGTGTACTGTTGCCCATTTCAGAGGTACCTATAACGGTTCATGAGTTAAAGATGATCTCTAAAAAACGCTGAGACCTTTAGTTATGATTGCAAGTACTTTGAGTACCCCCATCCGACATATAAATGGTCATCACAAATCGACATGTGCGAATTTCTTATGAACAACTCCAAGTTACGATCTTCAAAAGAAATAGTCTTCTTGTGGTACTGTGGGAAAAGTAACTTTTTTATATAACTAACCATCGGAAATAACTATTTTGTGTAATTCACAAAGAGTGGTCTTCACGTATTTCAAAATTCTACCTTTTCGATGGCGGTCAATCCCATTGTATTTTTCACATATTGATTGCACGAGTCGAATGTCACAATACTGTTGTGTTGTGCACGAATGTTTTGTGTTGTTGATGAATGTAGAATCTAAACTTCCCTAGTGGATATTTGGCAGTGTCGGATTTACATGTATAGAGGGACAAATGGAAAATTCCCCCAAACCGCCCCACCGAAAGAGGGTCCCGTTTGAAATGGGACATCTTAAGATGGAAGGCTAAACATCATTAAGCTTAGAAAAGAGTGACAGTTCATTCAATCGTCGTGTGACTCAAGAAGTGGCCTTCCTCAACATGAAAGCCGGTTGTACGATTTCACAGGGAAATAGAATAAATCGATTCCAACATTGGGCTCTCTCTGCGTGAGCGGCCCGTTAAGAATATGTCAATAAATAAACGAAAATGGTGGCCACTTGAATGTCGTCAACAGCCCTCTTCGAGGCTGCGCCCGTAAATATGGAAAGATCTAAATTTTCAAAGATCAAGAAATGTACAGGACTTGATATTATCTGTCAGGTCATCAATTTGTCTCAAGTGATATACAATTTCAAGAAAAAAACGAAAACATTGAGCGACAGTTGTCTCCGTTATTCTTTGCTAGAGAGGGGCCTCTAGAAAAATATATTTTTGCAAAATTGTCTTATTGAATTTACCATTTTCTCAATTTTTCGATATACATGTACTATGAACGATTAAGTGCACGTTTTCAAGTACGTTTAGACGACCTACGCTGCAAAGACAGAGACCCGGCCTATTAACAATATCCTGGCCAGGGTCTTCAAAAGGTAAACCATGCTCTGATACCGAGTTGTCATATCTTGTCTTGAATTTCTTCTCTTATCTGTATTCGTATTCTTTCTTTTCTCGACTGTCCCCTGCCCATGCCTATGTGGGTTGGCCACGGCCCCTGAAGCCTGCAAAATTTTTGGGGGCATGTGCCCCCGCCCCCGCTTCCTACAGCCCTGACGTCACATGTCATACCGCGTCAGCTCGCCAAATGTTGTGAGCGTAAAAAATATTGAGAGACTGGGACGCGTTTGCGTGGGCTAACCGCTTCATAACTATCTGTTTAGAGTTCAGTATCGCTAGGACGTCTCTAGAAAAGCAAGAGAACGCGAGATTACGCAAGATATTGACGTGCATTTTTAATGAGAGCACGTTATATTGGTTTTCTATCCGAGAGACAGCTACTGAACTCCGTCTACTTTGAATGCCTGTACACCGTATTTATACAGGTATGGCCGTTGGCACAGCAANTGTTAAAAATATGTCGATAAATAAACGAAAATGGTGGCCACTTGAATGTCGTCAATAGCCTTCTTCGAGGCTGGGCCCGTAAATATGGAAAGATCTAAATTTTCAAAGATCAAGAAATGTACAGGAATTGATATTATCTGTCAGGTCATCAATTTGTCTCAAGTGATATACAATTTCAAGAAAAAAACGAAAAAATTCAGCGACAGTTGTCTCCGTTATTCTTTGCTAGAGATAGGCCTCTAGAAAAATATATTTTTGCAAAATTGTCTTATTGAATTTACCGTTTTCTCAATTTTTCGATATACATGTACTATGAACGATTAAGTGCACGTTTTCAAGTACGTTTAGACGACCTACGCTGCAAAGACAGAGACCCGGCCTATTAAAAATATCCTGGCCAGGGTCTTCAAAAGGTAAACCATGCTCTGATACCGAGTTGTCATATCTTGTCTTGAATTTCTTCTCTTATCTGTATTCGTATTCTTTCTTTTCTCGACTGTCCCCTGCCCATGCCTATGTGGGTTGGCCACGGCCCCTGAAGCCTACAAAATTTTTGGGGGCATGTGCCCCCGCCCCCGCTTCCTACAGCCCTGACGTCACATGTCATACCGCGTCAGCTCGCCAAATGTTGTGAGCGTAAAAAATATTGAGAGACTGGGACGCGTTTGCGTGGGCTAACCGCCTCATAACTATCTGTTTAGAGTTCAGTATCGCTAGGACGTCTCTAGAAAAGCAAGAGAACGCGAGATTACGCAAGATATTGACGTGCATTTTTAATGAGAGCACGTTATATTGGTTTTCTATCCGAGAGACAGCTACTGAACTCCGTCTACTTTGAATGCCTGTACACCGTATTTATACAGGTATGGCCGTTGGCACAGCAACGCCACTTTCGGGAAGTCACCCATTCCAGGTGATTTATTGAAACCACTGAGCTATAGCACATTGTTGAAACTAACTTCAATTCAAGCAAGGAATAAGAATGTGACGATGATGTTGATTTAGAAAAACAAATACAAACGCCTGGGAAGAAAGGTTATGTTTTAATTCCAGGGCAGGGTTTTCATCAGTAGCGGCTTAGCTGTTCTTCACCTGCTGTACATTAAGGTAACTGAAAGTCTGATATTTGAACAGTTGGAGAAACAAACCACATGAAGATTATCAATGATGGCGCCAAAGAGTTAGATGGCGGTGTGTTCAGCGTGCAGTATAATAGACGTGCTTTCATGTACTGTATGAGCGGAAGTAGTTATCCACCAACTTCAATAAAGTGGAACCACAAAGCACAGGACAAAACGACACACTTACTGACATCTAGCGGTGGAGTGATCAGCGTCAGAAGAGTGTCAGTTCTATCCAAAAGGCGGGAATCTCTGCTATTGACGTGCTTTGGTTCGAATGTTGCTCTTGATGCCGAAGCAAACAAATCAGTCATTATGGAGTTAATAGGTAAATGTACGGGAAATTTGTGTGTGTACGCAGCCGCGTATCAAATATGGGCTTAACCTAGGTCCTAGGATTAGGTCCAATTAGGGCCCCTTGGTCCAAGAGCAACGTTCACTCTACAGCCAGTAAGTCAAGTGAATTGTTTAATACCTGAAGGAACTTTAAAGAGTAAAATCCCCATTTTGACTGCAGGGTTTTTGTTTCAGCCACCACTTTACATAATCATTTTGGAAATGCAAGATCTTTGATAAACTGACAAAACAGAATCTGGTAGTGGACGTCTGACGCGATGAGCATTTAAGTAAGGAGATTGACTTTCTCAATTTAGAAGTGTAAATCCCGGCATTTCTACGCAAGTGTCATAAATGGATGTGTCGCAAAGATTTGGTACCAAAGCATGCCTTTTCTTGTTAAAAGTCTCAACTCATGGCTTAGTTTTTTTGGGTTGAATCAATTTTTACAATGTGAATATGTGCGATTCCATATTATGTTAAGATCGATAGTTTCAAAAGAACATATTCAAGAAACTTGGTTCAGTAAAACAGCATTTTGCTAGTGTAAACCTTGTTCAAAAGGATCATGTCATGAAAAAATAGAAAGGTAATTGTTAGCGAATCTCCAAACAAATAAGTCCATTTTAGTCGTCATTTCATTTCTCCCTAAAACGGAAGGTGTCCACGTAGCCGATTTTCTAAATGGTGGGTATCTTAGTTTCGTAGCACCGTTACCACTCAAAATACAGTCGGGAAACCACCACGGGCAAAACCTAGTTGCTTTAATAATTTAAAGGAATGTTGTCGTCAGCTGCTAATGCGCCACTTGTATACCTATTGTAATCAGTGACACAACATGGACGTGTTGTTAGAAAAACATTCAACTAGTGATACGTGGCTACAGCTAACACCACAGTAGTTCTTCTGCAGGACCGTCCAAAACAAGGAGCACGCCGTCGACTGTAGATCTAAACTTGTTCCTCTACGGATTTGGCGGATTTGTTTTCGGTTTGATATGTACTCTGGCCGTGGGAGCGGTCTTAAGTCATGTGACTACAACAGGTACTTCAGTTACGAAAAAATCACACAACAAGAACTCAGTACGACCAGGTCGAATAACAAGGGCTGCAAAAAGTAACAACGCACGAAGACCACCACCTGGCGGACATAGACGCTGTCACCGTCCACGATACGGCAGATCGATGCAAGGACGACATAGACCCCGACGAAGACGACAGCGCCACCGCCGAAAACCAAGGAAACGGTGGGAGTCGAGGTCGTCCAGCTCGTCTACGTCTAGTTCTACAAGTTATTTAGATTACTAACCTATCGGCGTCTAAAAGATTATATCGACTTTCAAGAGAATAAATAAAAATATCAACACGTGGTCTTAAGACATCATACATGTACGTTATCGCATGAGTTACACACCATTCGACAGAATCATTACTATACAAAAAAACAAACGTTTATCAAGCATATGGGAGATCGAGACACTGGTCTCACAATATAATTCATTTAGAATTTGTAGTCTTCGGATTAATAAAACACGTGTTCCGATTAAAGTAGGGACTAACTACACAGCGTTAAACAACTAGCTTGATGTTTTCCTTTCAACACCAATGATTCCGCGACCTAATGCTTCTCTGTCGAATTTCTTTTCCTCTCTCGCTTTCTCCTTCTCCTTCTTTAAATTCTTCCTTCCCCAAGAGTAGCTATTGGCAACTTCGTTGCTGGCTTCCTCAAGAGCCTTGGAAACACGATCTATTAACTTCCCTTGCTTCCTTCTGTTTGCTGCTTTGGGTTTATACCCGGCCTTGTCTATACTTTCTTGGCAAAATGTTTTTGTCCAGACATAAAACATAGTAGCTCCAATACTGACGTCCAATATCTTGTCCTCTGTGAACGGGCTTAGAATGTCCAGTGCTCGAGAAGCTATCATTGGATGCAGGTAGAGCACATCAAACTTCATAATACGCCAAAAGAGGCCTTCGTAATCCATTGTTCTTATAGTTTGGCACAACTTCTGGCAATCTTCCCATACTCTAGTCACGCGTTCATCCTCGCCCAGCAGTAGCATCGTTGCTACCATCACTTCGTGAACGCCAGGTGGTGGTCGAGCATAGTCACGGATTTCCAGCATCAATTCTCTATCCATACTCAGTAAGCAGAGTTTCATTTCGACAGTCCTTTGCTCACCAGGACATCGGGAGGCAATGTCCTTTAGATCTTCCAACTGGCTTGAATGCCTGCTTTGCTGAGATGTTGATGAGCGAGCTCTTGATCCAACAGAGCCTCTTCTAGATAAGCTTGATCCTCTTTTCGCCACCTTGTCTTTTGCAAGGTTGTACTGAAATATTTTCGTACCATAACGCCGTTGCTTTAAGGATTTGACAAACCCACAATCTTCGTCAATGCTTTCCAATCCATACGTTGGACTAACACCAATCGGGCGCTGAATGAAGTCAACGTTTCTCTTGATTTTCTTTTTTGTTGGTTTTGACTTTCCTGTTTTGAAATCTGTGTCAAGATCGGCTGGCTTTGTTTTCTGTCGCTTGATATATTGCCAAATTCCGCCCGGCCTCTTTCGAGCTTCTTCTCTGAACCTCTGTTTAGCAAGGTTTGCTTCCATTGCCTTTGTTAGTATATCTTCTTCACCTAAACTTGATTTTCTTAGCTCACCCTTGATGAGTTTTTCTAATATGTCATCGGCGTCAGTGTTTTCTCTTTGAATGTCCTCTATAATTTGTTGTTTGTGCAGTTCAACCTTTGCTTCGTTACGTTTTCGTATTTCCTCTTTCTTTTGCAATAACTTGTTCACTAGTTCAGCACGCTCCTCCTCATAGTTTCGCGTTTCCTTATCTTTCCTCCTGCCCTTTTCTTGTACTACTGCTTTTACGATTTCATCTTCTGGCATTGTTTCCCTTTTCATACCTCGGCCAATCTCCTGTTCCTTTTTGACTGTAGTTTTCGCCTTTTCAAAGCTTTTATTATATGCCCCAGATATTGCGGGGATTTGTCTGAAAACAGCTTCACTCAATCCAATGTCCATGGGCTTCTGTGTAGTAATCACAGCAGCTGGTGCTTGGGCATACCTTGGTGCGATTGGAGGAAATACGGGTTTGAACGGCTGAATGACATGGTCAGAGGATTGTGGACTCTGCAAGTCTTTGAAGTCGCCATTCCTAACCATCATTTGCTCCAACTCAATTTTTCGTCCTACAATCTTATCCACTATCGCCATCTCTCTGTCGTCGAAAGGGAGTAAGGCAGTGTAAGGCACAGGAGATATAGGTGTCGCAGGTGGTGAAGGCTTCTCGTCACGTGGCCTTTTTTGGCAGGACCAGGGCCGCCAAGTTTGTTGATTCCCTCTCGGCGAAGACTTTGGAGCCAGTGCGGGACGTTTTTTATCTTTTATAACATCTTTCTTCACTTCTGTCTCTTCCGGCTCAAACAGCTGTTCACCTGAATACAGTGGCTTGCTGAGCATAGGTTGAGCAACACCGTCGCTGCCAGACACTGAATGCTCCATTGGCTCGTCTAAATCTTTGATTCGTTTCGGGAACACAGAGTGATGAACCACGTTTGCACTTAAATTCACCGTGCTGTCAGAGTCTTTTCTGTGCTCAAGATACGCGTGGATACTTCCAAATGTCTCTTTCGTGTCCGTCGTTGGCTTCAAATTTTCGGCAGATTGTTGACCTGGCTCATCATCAGCGTTTGTGTATCTAGCTGTTTTCGGATCTGACGATTGTCTGTGTGGTTTTCCGGAAGACCAAGGCAGATCTGAGCTATCTTTTTTATCGGCTGTTGTGATGACGGGATCCCTACCCATTGCTGTTTGAATTTGGTCATTTTGAGCCACCTTGTCTGCCTCAGGTTTATCGGTTGCTTCCATCTCTTTAGAAAATATTTGATCCGACGACTGTTTGTGTGTCTGTCCGAAAGACGAGTACAGGTGTGAGCCATCTTTTTGATCCACCATTTGGTTGACGGGTTCCTTGCTCAACACTGATTGAATTTGATCATTTTGAGCAGCCTTGTCTGCTTCAAACATACCGTTTGCTTCCTCGGTAGAACGTACCCGAACGTCTGTGGAATTTTCAAGTTGACAGCTTTCAGCGGACTTGGCCGCTTTGGCTTCAACATTTGTCGGGCTGTGCTCCAAAGTATCATCTGATTTGGCTTTTGTATCTGTGTCTTCAGCAACCTGGTCCCACCCTGAAAACATCTTTCCATCCCCAATGTCGTCCTCACTTAATGCTTTGACACCAGGTTCAACCTGTGATTGCTTCTCTTCAGGACATGCTTGATCTTGATCACTATAAACAGGTTGGAATACTTTGCTCACATCCTCGCCTGTTGTATTAAAATCAGATTCCTGTGATAGCTTTCCTCTGTCAATCACCCTCTCCTCATCAATTTGATAGCCGTCCAATTCATTGCATTCAACTTCTTTCTCTGTAATGTTTCCCGCAGCCAGACTACGTGAGTCTGTGTCAAAGAATTCTTCGTTTCTCTCCTGCTCGTCAAACGTGATTTCTGAGAATGCCCCTGAAGTGCCTTCTCCGCTCATTTTGCTGCCCACAAAACCACCAGAGGCATTGGGCTGCAGTGTTTCCTCCACGGAAAACGTCATGTCGTTAGTTGTGTCAATAAAATGAGCTTCTCGCTGTGAAGCAGAAGAGGTTCTAGATGACCTAGTAATCTGATCTACTTGAGGTTCAATACTTTGTTTTGAACTTATTCCGATCCCTCCGTGTGTTAGAGAAACCCGACTTTCTATACCACTCTTCTGCGATTCTGTCTCAGAAGGCCCTCCTTTACTTGATCGTCTCCCTCTAAAACTGCTGGTTCGACCTCTAGGTTTCCTTTGCGTGGGTTGCTGAGCCCCCTTTTTGGCTATTTGCTGAATTTGCTTTGTTTTTTGTATGGCTGTTTTAGTATTTTCTTTGTAACCTGACTTGTCGTTTTTTCTATGCGAAACCTCCTTTTGTTTCTCGAATCTGCTCAATGGCAGTCTTACAGTGCGAACATGCTGGGTTGGAGTTTTGATAGGCTTAGATTTTGTAGAGAAAGGGGCTGTCGTGGTTTTTGGTTTTTCTGCAGCTGGCGTGAGACCCGAAGCCTTTTCAGGTAACACCTGAATGTATTTTTCTTCAATGACAGAGCTTTCTTTATCGTGGTTGCTTCGCAAATTGAACATTTTGTCACCTTCTTCGGTCTGTTCTGTGTGTTCGCTTGATATATTTTCTCGAAACCCAACGCTGCTATTAGACGGCTTCCAGTACTCTTGATGTAGATTATCTTCATGGAGATGTTCGTCGTTACTTTTGGCATTTGGTGTTGTGAAATTGCTATCTGGCGACGACGTCATTTTCTCAGCCGAGTGAAACCTTTCATCCCCAATGCCAAAAGATTCGATTTCTGATTTCACAGTTGGCTGACTCCCAATTTCCTTCGTTGTTTTCCAGACATCTTCCTCATCCGAAGACACGTCTTTAAAGAAGGAAGCCCGTGTTTGGGTTTTTTTGCCCATTTGCCAACTATTGTCTGCTTCTTCGCTCCATCGTCTGATTCTTTCGCAAGATAGCTCTTTCTCGTTTAGACACACAGCTTGCAAGTCGCAGTCTCCTGCCTCAGTAGCGGGTTTTCTTTGTTCATCCGACCTTGACGACTCTGCAGTTTTTGTTTCGGTAACATGCGTTACATTCGACAATGTCGTACGTTCTGATCGCGCGACGACAGACTCTCCAGTTTTAACGTCCGTCAGCGCAAACACTTCTGTCAAGTCTGTCCTTGTCTCATACGATTTTGATTGCTCTGTGTTTATACCTGTTAGCGTTGTCACGACTGTTAGTGGTGTTTTTGAAGAACTTGACTTGGATAGTATTGTATCAGCATCCCCCACCTCGTTCAGTTCCGTCAACGGTGTTTCAGTATCTGAAAAAGCTGAACTTTCAGTTTTTATATCGCTTAAGTGTTTCATTTCCGTTGCGGGAGTCTTTGAACTGGAAGTCACCGAGTCTTCTCTTCGAACATCAGTTATGCTTGACGTGTCTTCCTTGGTTGTTATAGACCAACTTGACATAGCATCTTCTTCTGTTTTAACCACTAATTTTTCAGCAGCTTCGCTTGCCTCGTCAGTTACACCAGACTTGCCTTCTCGTGTTGCTACAGTCCAATTTGACAGCGAATCGTTCTCCGTTTTAACATCTGTGATCTCCACCGCTTCACTTAGTCCGTTAGTTAGACTAGACCTCTCCCCAATTGATGCTTTAGTCCAACCTGACACTGTGTCTTCCTCAGTTTTAACATCTGTGATCTCCACCGCTTCACTTAGTCCGCCAGTTAGACTAGACCTCTCCCCAATTGATGCTTTAGTCCAACCTGACACTGTGTCTTCCTCAGTTTTAACATCTGTGATCACACCTGCTTCGCTTATCCCGTCAGATACGCTGGATCTTCCTTCCCTTAACGTTTTAGTACAACTTGACACGCTGTCTTCTTCAGTTTTAACATCGGTAATCTCAACTCCTTCACTGATCCCGTCAGTTGTACTAGAATTCCTTTCCCTTAAAGTTTTAACGCTGCTTGACGGGCTATCTTCCACCGTTTTATCACATGCGATCTCGGCTGCTTTGCTTATCCCGTCAGATGCACTAGATTTTCCTTCTTTCAAAGATTTACTCCTACTTGACAGGCTATCTTCCTTACGTTTAACCTCTGTGACCTCAGTTGTTTCGCTGACCAAGTCAGTACAGCTGGACTTTTCTTCTCTTAACGTTTCAGTCATAGATGTTTCAGGTCGAACCAAATCGAAATTTTGTGCTCCCTCGCGTGTTTCTACCGCGACTGTAGTTGGTGATTCCTTATCAAAGACCATTGAATCTGATTTACCAGTTTTTAGTCGTGAGTCTGGCAGAACTGACTGCGAATCAACGAATGGCACGGAATTTGCTACGATATTAGTTACATACGTGGCCAACGTCTGTGGTTCCGATTTATCAACAACCATGACAGTTCCTGACGCCAGAGGTTCAGTCTCAACCTTTGCTTTGTCTCCGTCTTCCGAAAGTGGTGCAGTCAGCTCAGTTTCCGCCACGTTTTGGAGCTCGTGCTCACTAGACAAAGGTGCTGGTTGACTTGCTTCAGATTCCTCTACAGTCACTTTGCTTGATCCCAATGACAGAATTTCTGAAAATCGAGAATCGAGTGGGGCTTCAGTTACTTCTGAGTCCTTTCCTCCTTCCTGTCCAAAGTTTTCAGTGTTCCCCATCTTAATCGGTTGTACTTCGGAATTGTCTTCGTCTGGAAAAGTACTTAAAGAGCTCAGGGCACCCAGTTCCTGTTTTTGAACAGACCCACGTGTAACTTGTTCTCCGTCTAGTTCTGTTGTCGTTTGTGATCTCCCGGCTACGGTGGAGATGTCGGTTTCAAATGATTCGATTGAAATTCGTTGTTCAGATTTGTCTGGTTTTGAATGGTAATCAGAAGTAAATGTTGTCCACGTGGACGCCGCTTTAGCGGACTTCTCATCACCCCTTGAGATTTCTTTAGACGAAAGTTTTCTTGAGGTTCCCGACTCGTCTAAAACCACGACGCTTGTTTCTACTGAAGATGTCATCACTGACTCTTCTGCCACGGTCCCATGCTTTCCAGGAACAAAATGGTCCAACGAGCCTCGTGCGATGTCACCCTGTTCCATCTGTACCTGAGACCCTACCTTCACTAACGGGTGAACCGTAGAACTTGATTTCGGAGTGGCCATCTTCCGTAGTCTGATTAAGTCGTTCTTCACTTTGTCCGGATTCATTTCGACTGCCGGCAGGTCTTCGAAAACGTCATCTTTTGAAACGATTGTTACAACTTTCTTACTGGGATTTACAGAGGCTGCTTTGGGTTGCTCCGCTGCCAGAATCGGTTCCACTGCAGGCAATGCATTCTCACCGTTGTCATCTTGTTTTTGGGTCTCCAATTCAAGCCTTTCCATAATTAAAATCTGGGAGCTTCTCACCTTTTTATGATACTTGAAGGCCAGTAGCAGGACCACCACAATTAGCACAAGCACAGCGCACGCTACTGGCGGAATTATCGCTAGGAGATACTTGCTTTCGGAATCGTCCTCTTTGGCGTTGACATTGCTAACACCTAAAACAGATAGAAAATAACTTGTGCGACCGCGATTTCGGAATACCTGTTATATTCGGTAACGTTTGTTGACAACGAGACTTGAAAGGGAAAAGTGCACCTATGCCTTTTGCGTATGCAAATGAGTCAGTCACACCGTCACCATTTCAAGGCTGAATTTCGCCCTGTATGACTGTCTAAAAAGTTAGGCTTTTCATTCTGATAAAACCTGACATTCCTTACTACTGTAGGATCTTACTTTCGATATCATCTCAAATCACAGACCGCGGCCATTTTTGGAAACAGAAATGGAATTCTATCACCGTAAGAAACGGTAGTAAAAGACCGAATCCGATTTTTCGTTTTCATGTCGCTATATAAACAGGGCGAAAGCTTTTTGAAGAGGAATTCAGAAGTGGACAGGAATTAAGTAAGTAACAAGATTTGAGTATGACCACAGGCACTGCATTCCATTTACGGATGCTCAAAAGCCGAACAATGACCAAAAGGTCATAGGTGACAGAATATTCCCAACCCTGTTGTTTCCTGTGAAATACCCAGAGGAATTGCAACTATCTTCCAATGTTCATCTCCACTTCCGGTGCATTTGGCACGGAAGTAAAAGGCGCATCATACCTGCCCTAGTGAATAGTGACGTGGCGACCAGCAGTGAAACTATGATTTTGGTCGCAGCTTGTGAGCAAGATCATAGACCTTGTGCACTGAGAATGTACAGAGTTGACAGTGCATGTAGTGTAGCCTAAAGTTGTAATTTAACAATTTGTGCATTATCACTTTTAGTGTTGCAAGTTCACTGCGTGCGCGCATAAGTACTGCTATAATGACACACATAGAAATTTGGTGAACACATGTAGGTTCATGTGCATTGTTCTAAAAACCCCTCCACCCCCTCACCCAACGACCCCCTAGACCCACGACCCCCTTGACCCACGGCTCACAAGCCCGTCGACCCAGTCTAAACAAGCTCGACTCGATCTGAACATAGAACAAGTGCTGACTTGTAGAAAGAACGAGTCAGGCCGTGAGCTCGGCTGGATTTTCCATGTTTTTGCTATTAAGGGAGTCGAATCGGCATATTTTATAGCCAAAAGCGGAGAAAAAAACAACGCGACCAAATCAAACCAAAGACCTACCAACGTTACAAATGTCGTTCCCGGCAAAGTGTAATCGTCTCGTCTGCTCTTCAGTGGATGTTAGGTTCAAGATTTTTTGGGAGAGTGCGAGAAATCGACGAAAATGTAATTTCTTCAGTAAATACAATTTGAAAAACAAACTCTGAACTAAAAAGTATCTCAACCTTAAATGGAGTATATTGTAAACGAGTATACAGCAGGAATCAAATTAATTTTGTCCACTCAAGTTAACGTACTCTCTCCCTAAGTTTAGTAAAACAGGGCCACTGGTAGCCGCTCGTGCAACTATTTCCATGACAACGATAACGCGCTCACAGTTCGCTATTTCAGATGACGTTCTTACGCAACTATCTGTTTTTACTTGAGCCAGAGCAGATTTGCATGTAGGTAAGGGAAAGTCATTCATCGATGTAGTATGATTATGATTATGAAATGTGTAAAAAGCGCAAAGATACATCTATTGCCACAGGTCGTGGGTCGAGGGGGTCTTGTGGTGTGGGTGGTCGAGGGAATTTTAGAACAATCCGCTTCATGGAACGTTAGTGTGGAATATCCACATCCCGAATTCCAACCACTATCAATAGAAGCTGGTCAACTGTGCCTTCCCACCTGCTAGAAATGATTTTGCTTTAGGAACGAAAGGTACCAGCTGATAATGACAGTTGAGCGCATCAACGAGTGTTTTAAATCAGTTCGGTAGAAAAGGTAACTTATGATTGATTCGAGAAAATTTAGGTTGCTAACAAAGCTTTGAACCCAGTTAGACAAGTGAAGAAGGATACATGGACGCTCCGTCTAGTACGTCGATTTTTTCTGTTATCATGGCCCCTCACAGACCTGCAGTTAAGTTTCATATAGATAGATTGTGATATCTCGGTGCCCTGTCGGTGCGTAGCACTGTGGGTCGAAAAATACAGGCATGTTACGTGCAGTAATATTCCCGGATACCTTAGATCTGAGGTAGAATCTGTTGCCCATGATTCATGACTGTCGTTACTTTGTCATTTAAAAAAATTGATTGTCATTACACGACAAAATTTTGACACAGCTCCGGCTTAATTTTGATTACTGTCATTCCCTGACTCTAGATATAACAACAGGTTTAAATACATGTACACACACCTTTCAATTTGACATCAATGGCCCATTTCAACAATTCGCTATTCTCAAGATCAAGGTTCCTTGCTGTACAGGTAAGTCTTTGTTCTTTGTTCCCTGTGATACTAAGCGTCCGAGAAAAGACGGTGCCACATTCACACTCAGCAGGGACTTCCTGTATAGGCTCTTGTGTGCCTTCTCCAAACGACCAGGTCACACTTGCACGTTGAGAAACGTCGTCTGTCAAGCAGGTGATTTCATGAGTCGAGCCCTTGTCAATCATAATTGTCGTTCCCGATAGAGGCGCTTTGTCCAGTTGTACTGTTAATGTTGAGGGACCATCTAGGATATTCACAACATACAAAACTATGAAAAAACGCCCAAGTTTGCGAAAGCTGTAACAAGATCATTTCGTTAATCAACCAAGTCACCCCGTAACAGCAATTTGCACATAATATTAGCTCAACTGGATTTAAAATTAAAAAACGCCACTTACTCCTACTTTCGACAACTTACAGTAAACGCGCACCACCTGCTTGGCCTCCTCCCAGGTGGTACCGTCTGGCTTCTTCAGCGTACAGTGAAGGTATTTGTTGTTATCGGCCGGCTTAAATCTATAAGAAAGGCGGCTTTCCACGTTTTTTACGATGGACGATTTTGATCTACAACTTCGTCTTGAGTCTGTGACGGATTTGGAGACCGTATTTGCCACTCTGTCGATCACGCGTCCATTTAATCGCCAGGTAAGTGCTGGATCAGGTTCTGCGGTTTTAGCCATGTATGTAGTGGCTGTACATCGCAGTATTGTCTCTGCTAGAGTGTTGAGCATTGACGTGTCGTTGTAAATTTTGGGCATTTCTAGAACGGAAATGCGATGTCGTTAACGCGCAACTGCAGAAATTATAAATGACTGCCGTGACTTAATTGTATTGGTTGCTAAAAAATCAAGAACCGTACTGTTGCTTGCCTCTTATTTGCGATTTCAACGTGAAATTTTGAGGTAACTGGAGGGCAAGAACTTTTGTTTGAGTTCTGATAGCCTACTTTTTATATGCAGTGCACACGTGTCATTTTTTTGTTTTTTTGAGATGTTACTCATTCCGGTAGACTTTCCGTATTGATAGACCTGCCATATTTCATGATAATACAAAACATGTACACACGCCATCTGAGCGAATGGCAGATCGGACGTCTGATCCGCCGTCTGAAACAATTTCACACGTGAACCCTCATCAGATTTCTGATTGGCTTTGTCTTTTGGAGGCAGAGCAAATCAAAATTAATGATAAGAAGCCTCGGGCAGTTTGAGCCTGTCGTGTGTCTGTGATGATTCAATGCCGAGCCACTATGCATGCAGTGCTCAGTAATTACCTGGATCAGATGTCGAATACCAAACCTATCTAAGCACGAAAGCATCTTTTTAGAACCCTTTGGCTCAATAGGACATGTGTACGTTTCGTTTGTTTGTCTGGAGATGAATTTCTTCCTCCACGCAAAAAATTTGTTCTTAAACACCAATACGAGACTGGTATGCAGGGCTCTGGTAATAGATTAGATGGTCTTGCTCCTTACTTTTCAAAGTTGTCAGCAGCTTCAATACCATCAATGCCTACATGAACTTTGTCCCTGTTGGTATGGACAATTCGTTCAGCGTCTAGGGTGATTAAGGTCATCCACACCGCTGGACACAACTTGAGTTTATTGTGATCTTGGTTAGAGCACTAACGGCTGTTTGACGTTATGAGAGTATGAAGAGCTTAATACTGTTTTCAAGGACGGTTTCGTGCGCCCTAGAGAGTTGATTAACCTGACGAATAGTGCCACCTGAAGGATAGCACCAATATCTACTTGAAAGAATGTTGCAATTTCCCCCGTGATATCTAGGTGTGTCTGTAAGGTCATGAAAGTACTACATTCATAATCCGGATTGTCCATTGTCAAATTAGAGCCATCATTGTAACAGACAGACAACTGGACAGAGAGATTTGTAATTCCAGAACCATGTATCCTTTTTGTGGAGAAACTAGGCTTGAGATTAAAAGCCGTCACCAAAACAGCATTCAGAATAAAATAGTTGAAGCGACAAACATTCACATCAGTATCTGGGAGTTGCGCACTCTTGCATTGTACATACAAACACTGCGACTCTGTCAAAGAAATCTGGTAGTGGTCTTGATGACATGTCTTTTGATAGAAAAACAGCTGGTCTTGTTTCACCTAGTTAACTTGTTCCGTTTAGGATTTGCAGGAGCATTGGGTATCGCTTTCCTCGCAGCAATGAAAATTAAGACCATTTACCAAATAGTCTACCTGCTTGCACACATAACCACGGCAGCAGATGCAGTGTCATTGTATGAGAAGGGAACAGTAACCATCGAATGATCGCTTAAAGAAGCAGCAGGAGATTAGACAGCAAGAACAACCACCTTGGCGACAATGCATCCCTCGGCAGTACCGTCTTCAGCTTCAACTCCGGTTAATTCTATAACATCCACCTCACCATCACCAGTTTCCATTTGTAATCGACTGAAGCCGGGGAGGGCAAACTCTGTTCTAGGAGTCTTGGTCAAGGACCTTGTCAGTATCACAGTAAGGGTCTACGCCCAGTGATTCTAACGCCAACCAAGCAGGCTTTTCCAAAACCTTCACAGTGACAGTGTAACGTGCACTTGCTCGAATGTCACAAACAGTTGTGCAGTCGATCTTTCTCATGTTATTGTCTCGAGTCCACACGGCAAGGATTAAAAAAACTCTTCATTATTCACGTCAATGTTGAATGAAACAGTCCCAAATAGGGACTCAGCTAAAGTCCTTAAATCTTTTTCGTATTTGTTTTGTTTTTTAAGCACAAATGTAATATTTTTTTCTATAATTTAGCCTTTATTATGAGCTCTTCTTTGACCTTTGACATTTTCAAATAATATAACTAAAAATGAGCCCTCAATTCAATCAAAACAGTTAGGGACTTACTCCTTAAATTGGGTACGTTGCATGAAAAGATCCCTACTTATTTTCAATAATATTTAGAATTCAATCTAGATTTCACTCTCGATTTGTACCAAAGCCAAACATTGGCATTAGTAATGATATTCAAACAGCATAAGATAGGACAATCAGTGTTTTCACAAGCCCGCAAATACGCAGCAGATTTAAAGACCTTAGTTGAGTCCCTATTTGGGACTTTTTCATGCAACTGGGCACAGGACTCTAGATTTGGAAATTATTCCTTCGGCCTATCTCAGCTGCTCGTTTCTGATATCCCCACATTAGGTACCCACAAGTGCACATTATTTCTTGGTTCAGGCAGGCCGATTCCATTTAGTAGAGATGTCTGCGTGTCATTACTGGCCTTTTTAATCATCCTTTAAGGCGATTTAAGGCGAATGAAGTTCCCCAGTCTTTTGCAGCTCCATGGATGGTGAAGTACTTGTTGGGTGAGTAGGAATTAGAAGTCTCCATCTTGGCTATTAGGAACAAGCGAAGCGACCTAGGCAACTTAGTGTTCCTCGAGTCCTGAAATTGCTCAAGTGTACTGTACTCTAGTTCCTGAAGTTCCTTTTGTAGTCGTTGGAGAGTGTAGGGGTCCGTTTCATGAAAACACGTGACTTAGACTCAAGACTTTGACAATTTTTATTTTGTTTAGGGACAAAAGATTTATTAGATTCTGAACAATACCAACGAATTTTGTTTCTCAACAGTTTACACATAATATTCCTAAATTTTGACCATTTAGACCAAATGTCCAGTCTTAAGCCTACTCCGTGGCAGGTTAACTTTCGGTCTTTGTTTAAACCTATTTCAGTCTTAATTTTGATCTCAAGAAAATTCATGAAACCGGGGTAAGAGATTTTGGTGTTAAGTGAGCCCGAGTTAAGACGAGAAAAGTTTCATAAAACGGACTCTGGTGTGAAGCCATCAGAGGCAGACGACAAAGTGCGAGGGAGCGTCAATTTTACGAACATCCCAGCCGAAGCCACATTCAAACGTACTTGAATCTGGTAGGATGAATCCCAGCAAGCAGGGATGAGAACACGCTGAGAACCCATGTATGTAAAACATATTTGGGTTCGAATTCGTGGGGTGGCAACAAGGTTCCACCACTTTGTCTTTCTACATCACGAACTAATAGCATCCAGCACTAGGTTCAACATCTCTCTTCCAGATTCGCTCATTATGGCATACGACTTCGTCATCACAAGCGAGTTTTCCAAAGATCGGCATAGAATACTGACCCCTCTTACTTCCCAGGGATTGAACCTTCCAGAAGGATGTCACATAGAACGACAGTCGCTACACTTACTTCACGACCTACCACAGAATCTTTAGCGGGCATAACCCTGTGTTGTCTTCCACAAGCCGCAAATAGTTTCAGACTCAAGAGCCATTATAGCCAGCCCTCGTGTCACCTTGGCGGAGACGGGTGCTAGACGCCCGAAAGACGTTCAGTACAATCTCATAACCTCCAACCCCCACCTAGAACAGTTGCCTATACCAGACGATTGGAAGTTTCCGACAAGTGTCACCAACAACGTACATTTCAAAGCGACAGCAGAGATCGCTGGCCAGCCGTAAACCTCCTGGATGTAGGAGTTTGTTTAGTTGACCTGTCGACCTCATTGACCGGAATGGATGACCCTACCAAGGGTTAAACTTCCCGCCAATATATCTCAAGTACTAGAAGTAACTGAGATATACAACCTGTTGCGCCACCCCATGGCATACACTCGCCGGAATACCTTAATGCGTAGAAACGTAGATGTACGTGAATCCAAGCACTTCGTTTCAATCATTGTTTACATTGGGATATTTGTTAGATTTGTGTGAATAAAAATGTTACCTGTCAGAGATAACTGTCTCAGAGATGACGCCAGCTTGTTACTTAGGTCGCGACATCTATACTGTCCTGCAAAGTCTTTTGTGGTGTTCTTTATTGCTAAATTTCTGCCCGATCCCAAGTCCAGTTTAGCTCTACTGATACGTGAACCTGAATATCGAGGTTTGTTGTAGTGATATTCATAAATTGGGACGTACTGACCAGGCAGTCGGCACTCTTGTCGCTCCCACTGAATACTGAGATGCTGTACATTGGCGTAAGAGCAGTTAATGAAGGCAGTGCCACCAATTCTAGCGTAAGAATGCTTGCCCGACAAGAAACCCACGCCCGCGGGGTTACCTTAGAGAAATAAGATATAGGAAAATCAGCAGTGACCAAACGAGAGCCTGTTGTAATAAACGTAGTGTATATTTATAACGCAATCCTGAGTAATCGTTCCTGCAAATTGTCAAACGTCCTAAAACAGTTTTGTTTAAAATATGTCGCAACTTGTGCGTCCCATCTTGCGTAAGGGGCAATAATTAGCTTTCGCACACAATTAGCTCGCACAGTTTGGGTACAATACTCAACCTACCGAGGGCGTGCCGAGGTCCCTGTGGCAGGGTTAACAACAAGTGGAATAGGATGCGGAATGTCCAGTCTGCAGAGAAAAGGAATGGTTAATAACTATCAGGCATTTCTTATTCGAGTTGAAGTTGTTTCCTAATACCTTCTAGGGCTTAAACTTGTCAGGAACCCGCCTTCTTCCAAGAGACAAGCTTTTGATTGAGGCCACTCGCAGTAACGAAACTGGTATAGATTTCGAAGTGAGTTCTGGATTTGGAGGAAGGACCTACATGTAATCATTGTTTGCGGTCATGCTTGGCGTACAAAATGACAGGCAGTACAAAGCCCACTTTCTCAACAACGTCTCTGGCATTAACTAATGTGATTTTTTTCTCAAGGTCAGAAATCATTTCTAATCTGGATGAGGAGAATAGTTTTATAATTGTAAGTGGTTTAAACTAAACGCACTTTTTGACAGCAGACAAACTATATGACTTAAGTCTTACAGGTTCCAAAAACCCCAAATTTTGTGTTTGGAATAACCTGAGTCCATTAATAACAGCGTTACTGTAGAAATTTATGGTGGAAAACATAGCTAAAGGATCCTCATCGTGATCATTTAACCCAATGACTGCATTGCCTATCACGCTAGCAGTACGCCCTTTCAGTTAAACGAATTGAAATGAATAGTCAACTAAGTGGAAGAGTTCGACTTACCAGTGATTGTCAAAGAATCTCCCATGACAATTTTAATCGTGTTCTACTGGAATTCACCAATTCCATGATGTCACACCCTAGACACAGGCACGTGAATGTCAGACAATAAATATGCGAAAACGAAGTCTACGACGATGTTGTCAACTTCATCACGAGAAACTCATTTGTTACTGTGAAAAGTTTGCAGTTTTCCTTTCTACGGACAACGAAAACCGATGCGTGTTCCCAACTGAGCCTAGATTTTTAGGATTCAATTCAACAAACCCAGAATAGAGGAAATGTCATGCAGGTGATCCGGATCGTCTGCTTGGAATGGTTTACAGTTGATATTGGAAAGCTGAAAATTCGTTTATTGGCGTCTATGACTAACTGTTCTTGCTGCTCGAAATGTTACGAAGAGGTGATCTCCAAATCTTTGTATTCTACAAATGTTGTACAGTGTGTGTTGCTTTAAATGACCGGTCTGATCAGTCCTTTGTGTATGTGGGCTATACACTGTCATCGAAAAAGTCAAGGACGTAGCCTATCCATATGGAGGATGAATTATTTCATAAAGCTCAAAGATATGCTATTGTGTTTTAGAAGCTCATCGGTCTAAGGCCCAAAATGCGTCATAACTGAATAGCACCAAACATACATGCACTGATTGGCTTTCAACATATTTTTTCGTTATTTCTTACCTTGTAACAATTTCACTATTGTAACCTAGGCAACTAGAAATTCTGACAAAACTTAATACCTTACACTTCTTTATTTATATTAGTCTTCACAGTTCTATTGATTGAACGTTGGGCATAAAAATGTATAGTCGGAGGCTACTAATCTTATGTCAATTTAAAGGAAATCAACATTACTTTTCATGTTATTTTTAGTAAGTAAGTATATGAGTAATCTTCATTGTTTTTAGTTCACGTCTAATGCACAACGCGTGCACGAAAGTACGTGTTGCTTTGTTTTCTGTTATTCGGTAGATTTCATCTGCAGCGCTGCTGTCCTTTTCCAAATGCATTTATTTTTGTGACGGTTGTCAGTAAAAGTCAAGAGGAATTTTACTTAAGAGTAAATACTGTAACAATACCAACAAAGGCGCTGGCTTGAACCTTTGAGAAATGATTGCATTGGCCTTTTCCAGTTTCTGTTACGCTTACCTAGAATGACCATTAAAGGAAATGACTGTTACGAAGAAAGCGTTTTCCTCAATCCATTGTGCATAGGAAATTTTCGTCATTGCATGTTCACCTTCTTCTCGTTAAGTTCGGTATTAGAGTACGGTGTGTTGGAGTGTAGTAGTGACGGCGTGTATGTAGATGCGAGGCCACGGGAAACATTACCAGCACAGGTCAACTGGCTAAGACACCTGTTTGGTTACCGATGGCAACTTCCGGCTTACAGACGAATCAGGTTTCATAGACTGTTGACCTGGAGGAACTGGCAAAGTCGACCAAGTGCAGCCATTACATAAAACACAAAAAGGTACTGAAGTCCGACACTTACAGCCGCACATGAGCTTACAAGCCACCTTGACAAAGAATATCAACAAAATACTAGCTGAAGACCAAGACCAATTGCACCGTACAAATTTTCCGTTCTTTCCACAGCTTTACGAATGAAAATTGTTTAAGTTTGAATTTCTTTGGTGTATATGTAATTCAGTGTTCCCACACCTTTCATATGTTTCACGTAAACAGGTCTCTGGCTCAGAGTACAATATTTTAGTTTACTATGAACAAAATTATGCGCAATTTAACACTATATTAGGCAGTTAATCAGAATAGCTCTGTCGAGTTCGAGCGTCATCAGATGTCCAGAGGTCGCGGCGTATCACAAATGGAAATGCTGCATCTGTTCCAAGGATTCCGGTGAAAATGTATCAATACTGCCCTGAAATTTAAAACAAAAAATAATAAAATCAAAATTTATCCTATGAAATATCTTAAAGTGTCATGTTTTGTATACTCCTTACAATGACCCAACACGCAAATTATAGACCATTTTACATAACCAGTAAAAAACATGTCTTAAAATTTTATGAACAGTGACAGGAAATGACGTACATCCCCGAAAATACGGTTCGCGCCAATTCCAAACAAGAGTGGCAAAAAGCAATCAAAATGACATCAACCTTTTTTTACCGCGTATCAAAATTCAAGTGGAACAAACGGTAAAGAATATGGCCTTTTGAAATCACCCCAAAAAACGGATTCGAACTCACGACCTCAAGAGTCGCAATCCAACTCATTGCTAGCTGTAAATAGCAGAGTATTTTAAATGCAATAACTAACAAACTTGTCGGCCTTCATTTCAGCGAATGACAAGCGGTCAACGGCGAGAATTGAAGGGTTGCAATAAAATCATGAAAACGCAAAGGATTTTGTGGTGTTGTAGCTCTGATCAAAGCAGTTAATACGCTTCAGGAAGTCTTTCCTGTCCAGAAATAATCCCCAAAATGCGTTTGTGGTTATACACCATGTTCTGCGACTCAAACTGTTTTGCATCCCGTTGGGCAACCTTCTGAACTTGAATACTGCTTCTCACGAGTTTCAAGTTACACGCCAAATCATACTGAAGGCTGATACCAATTGCTCAAATGGGCTGTGAATATCTGAGATCGGTAGGTCAGAACTAATCAGCTTATTTTTTTATTTTCTTGTTAAGTTCTTGATTAACGTCGTGATGCAAGCCATGCAACTGATTATCTCGTCAGTTGCATCCAGCTAGTCTCCGATAGTTACAAACCTGGGCTCGAATCAGCCGGAGATAATCGATCTTGTATTCAACTACCCCCTATGCACATGCAGGTATAGGCTTCCTCAGATTCACTCTTTACTTTATCCCATGGCGGAGAGCGTTGCTGTAATTTTTTGACAAGAACATGCCTGTCTTTTGACAGAGAACTCGTTGTTACATTTAGGTGATTTAACTTTCTTTTTTGAGCAGTTACCTCGTGTGAGTATCTGTTGATGACGTCAGACACTTTATCAAACCCTAGCTGTTGAGCTCGTTGCTTTAAACTGGTCTTTTGTTGAACGTTCTTGCCAACAGCGATGTCACTTCCCATCGATTGTTTCATACACGATTGCTTATTCATCTGCAAGCAGTCAATACAGATTTAGTTTAACTATAGCCGACAACTGACACCTTAGTGAAAAGACAACGGAGAAAGCAACATGCACGCAATTAGAAAACATGATTGTAGTTGCTAGGTAATTATTATGGCAATGGTTACAGAACGGAGCAAAAATTAGCGAAAGGAGCATTTCCTAACAAGCAGCAATACGTAGGCCCTGAAACTATTCTTCCGAATCACTTTTGGTTTTGTTTTCTGCTGCTTGCTAGAACTTAAACTGCAACTAGATGTGCGAGCCGTAGAGGCGAGAGTCGCTAGGGGCTAGAGAACACACACCATCATTCAGTAGCACGCGTTTTATCACTGGTTGATGTAACCTCGGCAGTCATTGGTTACCTTACAACAAAGAAAGAAAATGGCGGACTGTGAACGATTTTAGCCTTTTCATGCAAGTGACGTGACAGCAAATATTTCGCTTCTGCAGCAATGTTGAATAGCCGCGTGCCTGAAGCACATACAATGCACACGCGTCTGGCTGATTTAATCGGTGTTATTCATATACAGTGTAAATAAAGGACAGCAACGTAAACAGAATTCAGCGACAATAGGAAAATGCTTTCCGAAAAGGTTAAACCACAACTTTCCGATTCACATTTCTTGAACATAAATTCAGCACCGACTCTGTACAACAGACCACAAACTATATTCACATACACTTCCACCATCAGTTACGTTAGTTTGTTTACGTAAAGCGCCAGCTGTTGAGAATTCAACCAGCCAATCAGAAGCGCCGGTGTAAAAAAACTTCCCGGGGAAAATTAAATGATATCTGCGTGTTCTCTACCCCCTATAGCGGACACGCAGGGAACAAGCCAGCAGACTAGTTTCATGAGCGAGATTCTTGCGTCCGCACGGAACTCTATGCAGGTACAATAATAAATACGCATAGCCCAAAAAGCGCCAAGAGGTATTATATTTGGGTTAAATAATTACAAATAAATCTATATACAATTATTATACACAAATGCTCTATGCAGGTGGAATGTGTGTTAAAAGTAAAAAAAAATGTCGAGAGGAACGATCGTCATCTGGAACCTAGCTTTTGTTAAAATTACTTTGTGAAGTTTGTTCATAAATACGAACCCGACAGAGTAATGTCAGCGATGGTATCATTACGTCGCATCATTACCTGCTTCCAAATGTCCACTTTACACCCACACTTGATAAGTTCAACAGCGATATCGTCTGCTCCACACTCCAAGCAGTCGAACAGCAGGAAACTGAATCTGTCCATGCCACAGTGTGGCGCTACCTCCAACACGAGATCGTTTACCAGACCCAAGTCGTGGTTCTGCAATTGATCGTTATGCAATGTGTTACACTCCAGTATGAGTCACCGAAAAGTAAAAATAGTTAGGATTGTACATTAAATACGCTATTTCAGTCTATTGTTGCACATCGCGAGAAAAGAGGTGGCGAATCTAGGATATATCTATGTTATATGAAGGTGATGCAGAATTTCATACCTGTATCTCAAAACGCTAAAGATTACCTGAATACAAACATTATTGTAAACCCACCGCCTTGAACAAAAGGATTACTGTGAATTTGTTGTCATCAGCGACAGAGCATTAGCCTGCTCACGTGTAGTGTGAATTGCCTTCCGTAATGTTGCAAACGTAAGTTTCATGGTAAAGGCATACAGAGCTAGTTCTATGGTAGAATGTGATACAGTACGCCGAGTGTAACTAACAAAGGCAAGCAATGAATATAAAGGTATATTGCAAATTATAACACTGTCTATATTTTTACTGAAATGTCTAAAATTGTATGATGTAGAATAGTTGAGTCATGTTTACATTCACATTTGAAAATTCAGTAGTATTGAGGAGTGCCTACGAAACGAGAACATTCGGGCGGCCTGCATTTGTGAGATAACTGACGTAAGAGGAGTGTGACACGTACAAGTGTACATGTAAACTAATTCATTTGGTTCTTTGGTGATAAAACAATGGATTGGCAAAACGAATAGGTGACCAATGAGAAAAAAGCTTTTTCGTAATAGAATTTGCATTTGGTGTGTTACGTGAGGGGTACAGCTCGTGGAAACAGGGGTGCAAAGTTGCCAAAATGTTAGCTCCCTGTAAATCTATTTGTTGACAAACGCACCAATCTGAAAACAGCAAAAATCATGTATTGTAAGTCTCACCTGGAAATGAATCTAATACAATCCAGAACACTGTCTTCACTTACCTGGATTGCTCTGTAAAGACGTGATTCGAAAGCTGAGTTTTGAAGATACATCCTGAGGTCAAATTCGCAAACTTCCTTAACAAGCTGCCCGTGGACGTAGGTTCCACACTCCGTTTTCTTGTAGTAGTCTGCTCTGTTCTTGTACTGGCAAATAAGACATGCGCAATCGTAACATCACTCCCAACTCCTTAGTGGTCGCATAAGGCTTGTAGCTTAGAGGGATTCAGTTGATGACAGTTACCAAGCTGCACGTTTTCGTACAGTTGTTGAAATTCGACATCATTTGTCATCATATAAAACATAGCCTGCACAGTTTAAGGACCAGAGTGCTAATTGGCCTCCCAAAAAGACCAGTGGAGTGTAGAAGGCGCATTTTCAATCACCAGCAAGTCAGACTTTTCACTTAGATTGCAAAGACAGTAGTTTCACTTCGATTCGTGAGACAGGTCCGTTGACACAAAATATGAGTATTGTTGCAATCTAGACATACTTCAAATTTCATAAAAAGCGAGACAATTTCAAAGGAGACAGTCAAGCCGAATGCACATTGGAAAATGTTTCGACTCTTTTTCACTGCTGTAAATCCGGACTTCAATCTTCAGATTCTGTTTTTTGTGTTTTTACGCTTGATTCTCCAACCTATGGGCGCCCACTTGTGGAGCTGTGCCCACATAGCAATTTCCGCGCATGTCCCAAAACAAAGTATTTTAGGAAAAGCCGTAATAGCATGGGAGAGAAGGTTCAGGGATGCTGTTATGGTTATCTCGGACCTTAATAAACGATCTCAACTCTAAATCAAATATCGAAAAATCTATGCTTCGTCAATCATTAAAAGTACACATTTTCAGAAAGTAGGATAGTTCGGTGGCAGCCCTCCGTTAACACAAACTTCGTTGAAAACACGACTGAACTTTTTGTTTGAAAGCTGTATGTCTACTAATTATCTGAGAGACGAACATGCTTAGAAGATTGTAAGGGATAACGTTAAGGTGGTGACACCTGGTGATAGATCGAATGTAGTTTTAGCAAAACTGGTTTGGGAGTGAATGTATCTTTCTTGCACATGAAAATTTGACTTAAAAAGTGGTCACGTGACAATATTAAAGACACAGTAGTAAGAAGCATGTTTTTAAAATCCTCAATCTTTCTTCTTTCAGGACATATATACTTCTAATTGTTGACAAAGCATAGCTTTTACGACATTTGACTTAGAATTTTTGTCATTTTTAATGTCCTAGACAACCTTAATTTCGCATTTGTCCAAGTTAAGAATAATTAATTAACCGAAAAGAACTAAAGATAGATGAAACATATACACACGTTACCTATTTAAGATTTCTTCTAGAACAAGGGAAACCAGCTGCGCCTCCAAGTAGAACTTAAACCCATTAGAATATCCAATGTTTCGAATGTAGGCTTAAATATGTGTATCTATTGGGTGAGGCTGGAGCAAAATCGACAACGAAAAAGACTTTACACACGTGAAATATTCCCGTACGCCTGACCAATTTATGAAGTTAATAATGAGCCCATACCACGTCAAGAGCTGAATCCTTCCCACCCGCTTTCTGAATGAGATCGATGACGTCAGAACTATCGAGGAGTAGGTACGCATAGTGCAGTGGTGTTCGCTCCATCTGCAAGCAGAAGCAAGTTCTCATACTATGGGTAAAAACTTTTAAGTATTAAATTGGCGTTGCGAAACTTTATCTTATTAATCAGAGATATTACGGTTTTCGAAAAAGACGTGCGTTATGTTAGAATATGATGAAACATGTGGCAGGTACATATACTTCCTCAAACGTGCAGCGTTCAGGCAAGACTAACAACTATACCTCCCTATTCACCTCTTTCAGAGGTTTAAGTTTTGGAACGTCAAGCTTTTTGAATATTCCTAGATGCGACGTATAGTTTTGTTTAATTTCAAACGGACTGCGAAAATACTGGCACCAACTGAGAATACTAGTTTTCACTCGACGGGAATCCTTATGACATTCAGGAACCCGAGGAGTGCACAGCCCATATATTTGGGTAGCGAGTGTCAATGGGGCTTGAAAATTTCTCCTAGTTTATACTATCCAAAAGGAAAATTGCAGCCCAGGCTTAACCAGATTATCAAATGTAACATACATTTCCCATCAGCGCAGGTGCAAAGTACGGCAAATACCCACCTTGTACCCAAAATTGTGAAAGACGGATTGCTATTTCAGCGGGACGCCCCAAGTACCCATCTTACACTACGTACATGTAACTACCAAGTTTGGGAAGCCGACGAAGAACTAGTGGTTCACTGGCGCGCTGTTTGCGTCGAGATGGAAAAATGGAGCTCTAGTTATACCCAACTCTAGGATTAGAAGACATAAAAAGGATACCGTGCCGAAGTGATTCCTTCAGAAATAAATAAACGACAACAACTCACATTGTCAACTTGGTTCACCAAGGACGGTGATGCAACCACTATGTATTTCACTAGATCTACGTTTTCGCCAAGTATCGCAAGATGAAGAACAGTTCGCCCGCCACGGTCACGTGACATGGCTATGTCGTCTGTGGCAAATGTTTGGTAGTTCTCAATATCCCCGTCAACCGATGCCTGTTGGATGACTCTTGCGCGTTCCTTGAAAGAGAAATGGATTTGTAGTGCACCAGGCCACACTAGGGATTCTAAAAATGTGTTGGCATTTATAAATGAATAATTTATATGCTCATCGGTTGTATTTCACCGGTGTCTTGCCGAGGCAAGTTCACTCATTATGAACTTGGACAGCTTGACAGACTTTAAAGCCTCTCTTACGAATACTTAGACTGGTGAATCATCCCTTCTTTTGCGTGCATGGCTGGAAAGTGTTAACAAAGCAGTTTCCCACCATTGGACAGGTTCGGTTTCCTGTTAAGGTGCATAGAACAAGCACTTTTAATTGTGAATTCGAAGCAACTTTACATCTTAAGCCTTACCAGTGTTACTGGGATACTGTCCAAGAGGTCAACTACATGTAGGTCTTTGCGACGTTTTTCCATGGCTTTATCCAGCACGGTGGCGCCACTTTCATTTTTTAAATCTAATATGTGGTCGTATCCATTCAATATCAAGCGAGTAAGGTAGCAAGTGCCATCCTGTTGGAAAATTTTCCGGAAAACAAAATTGTCTATGCAGTCGGCGTACTTTACCCAGCCTTCTCCTGTTGCCAGATCACGTGCGGTTCGTCCATTTTTATTACGGGACGAAATATCCATTCCGAAATTTAACAAAAGATTCACAAAGGCTACAGATTTTTGATGTCGCATGGCCTCGTATAAAACAGTCTCTCCATCGGAGTCCTTAGCCGCCATGTCGGCTGATTCAAGCACAACAGTCAATACTTTCTTCGACACCGCCACATCTTGCCGGATAACCTGTTAACACAAACCAATTAAAAGGTGTTTTGCCACAAGGGTACGAAAATGAAAAGCATTCGTATTTTTACTCTTGAATTAAAATGTTTGCAGATGAAGTTTTGTTCCTGATTTGTTACATCGCAAAACTTTTCAGGGGTATTCCATTCATCCTATTTCCCGTGACATTTTGTTTGAAAACTTGGCAAGCTTTGAAGCTTATAACAGGATTTTACAGCCGCACATCACTGGATGTTCAGGAAGTAAACAATAAAACACACTGTTTTTGACCTCCAGGTTTACAAATTTCACAGTTTCATCACTGAAAACGTTAGTATAACATTCAATGTATGGTTTTTCATTAAAACTCACACGTCTCTTTAAGTCGAGTTAGTAAAAATGACACAGTCTGTTCTCTTTTCAACCTGGACTGTATTTTAATGATGAACCGTAATTTTGTTCTACATTATCTCACGAGTTTAGCCACTTACATGTACATGTTATGGTCCGACAAATTTAGATTTGGAAACTTCCTGTCAAAGATCGTGAAGTAAAATGGTGAACCGGTATCGTTCGAAAACTCCTGCATGAAACTGATAATACAAAATTTCAAAGTAGAGCTTCTTGTGATACATATTGTCACGTGACACATATTGTCACTCGAGCATTACACAGCCATTAGAAGAACACTGATACCTGGAAAAATAGAGGCTGCAAAACATGTGACCCGTCTCGAATCACACACACGCGGCAGTTGACATCAGCACCACCTTCCAACAGGACTTTAACAACGTCTTCGAAGCCTGCACTGCATGCGGCCATTACAAGCGGCTGGGGTGTGATTGGATTCGCAATATCCTTGCGATAGGAAAAGTCTTTGGTGTTGACATCCACGTTTGATGATTTTCCTGCTGCAAAAACGAATTTTGACGTTATCTTGGGAGTCTAAGTAATGAAAGAAAAATCTTCAATACATACCACTTGATTTTAACTGTTTATTTGTTTTGTTATAATATGGTGTCCTTAGATGTACACGTGCATGTTTTGTAAGTTTTAGGAGGGCCTGGCCCGAGACCACAGGTTCGAAAACGACTCGGAACTTAGCTCTCACGAACGTTTGAAATTGACTGTAGTGTACCGCTCAATTCGTTGACTTGGGCGCTGATTTTCTAGTAAACTTTATCACCAGACATGGAATGGGTTACAATTAACAGCAAAAACGACCCTAAACTCTTAGCCCTTAAAAAGACTAAGTGTTTAATTAGAATCTTACCTGTTTTTATTATCCTTTCCAACATTCCCCCGTCGCCTGCTAATGCTGCAATCACCATTTCATTCGTTTCTGCCTTAGCCTTCAATGAATCCCGAACTTCTTTAGCACAAAGTTTCACGTACGGAGCAAGCCAGTCGACTTGTTCGACCTTGTCACCCTTCCGAACTGGAATTTTAGATCGACACCAAAAGTTCAGCAGTCTCTCCAGCTTCGTGAGGTCAGTCTGGAGTCCATTTATGACGTGCTTTAATCCTGCAACAAGTAATGTTAGGCAAACGGTTGCTGATGTGATAAATTGCAGTAGGAACCAGCACACAATTAACGCATACATAGTATACATGCCTTATATCATAACCAACAATTTCAGTTAAAACAATGACAATATCTAAAACAAAAATAATAGCAGATGACAAGACCTACATGTATACAGCAAAATACAAGGTATCCAAAACTCATTTTCAAAAGAAGATTTGAAGTAATCTTGAACATTGTAGTGAACTAGTTCCGGAATGTCAGGCAATGCTATTAGAAAATGAAATAAAACCTTACCAGGATTGTACATTTCAAACCAATAGAACAGCGTCTCCCATCCCTGAGGTTTGGTCTGCAACAAAACATCCTTTGCCGTTTCGCCTTTATTATTACTAAGTAAGGGATCCACTCCGCACCTGCAACAGAATGACATTCTTTAAACGAAAGAATACTGGTTGAACGAGGCTTGTGGGACAATTGTAACAGCGAGAATTCATGGGCGGCGCAGCACTGAAAAAAGTGGGGGGCTAAAGCCTCCCCAGCCCCCTCCCCCTGTGGTGAAGCGCCTATAGACCGTGGGCGGTGCAGCGATGAAAAAAGTAGGGGGCTATAGACCCCCAGCCCCCTATGGTGCGTCGCCCATGGAATTACTTCCGCTGAGAGAAATTTAGCCGTCTAAATATACCGTGACACAATGCACGGTTTCTCATCCACTCGCGTGCAAATCCTCTTTGCGCAAGAGTCGCCTAATGAATTTTAGTTTACGTCTGTTTTGACGACTTATTGCCAATGGCACTCAAAGTCTCATTTTTCGCAAGCATTTTCTTCTCTGTTTTTCTTTTTTAATGGTATATGATATGAATTAGACTCTGAAACCAATGTGTGTAACACGTGTGTGCGCCATCACACGTAATTTAGGAAAACGTGATCTTAGCCGCCGCCAGTCTTGTTCTCACACTAGTGCACCAGTGACTACCAACAAACAGTGTTGACATCACATGCAAACAGAATTTCCTCATCATCAGATGTACAATAGCAATTAGTTTACCACTGCACCTTATGTCACCGAACTTACATGTACCTGCACCTTGCTTTGAAATGTAACTTTATACTGGTCACCACGGTACCTAGCTGCTTGAATCGAGCTGTCATTTGAATTACATGTAATCTTTGTTGACGTGAATACCAGGTTTAGTAATGTGGACTCAGTGACATGGAATCGTGGCTTCACCGCTTTGTGCAACGATTAATTTTCACCCACGGCCTTTGCGATCATTTCGAGGAGGCAGTGTGGCCTGGTTGACAAGTGCCCGCTTTCTTTACTCGAGGTCGTGGGTTCAAGTCCCACCAGGTCACACTGCCAAACCCTTGAGCCAGGTTTCTAGCTCCTCAGCTCGGTTTTAACCATATATCAATAAAGCATAAAAATATTTCCAGGTGATCAGTGCAATGGGCCCACATGCGAGGCCTGCGCACGTCTGATACAACGTGTATCAGACCGCCTGCAATTATTTTTTTTATTTGCGATCATTTGGCTTCACGGATTAACAGTTTCAGTGAATTATCTTCGGAAACAGATAGACAAGGGACGTCCGCCATGTTTGCTTTGGACGTACGGTAACTATGGTAGGCGTGGCCTAACTGAATTTGTTGGAACTATCCATTGTGGTTAAACGCCGTCTAACTGAGCCTGAGTTACAAGCTCGGGCCGAAATCTCGCCCGGGTCGCTTCTTGAGTGTTTGACTTACCTAAGAAATGCTACTAATACATTGTACGGGGCCCCATGCTGTCGACACAGTACGTGAAGGCAAGTCTCTCCTGCGTCGTCTGTACCATCAACATCTATCTGACACCTGCAAGCAATATATTTGTGGGTAGGGTTATGACGGTTACAGCGGTTATCACTCGTCACGATACCTACAGTACAACTGGACGAGTGCGTTCCGTATTAGACGGAAGAAATTCGTGAAAACGCGTAGGGGGCATGTTTTCTCGAGACAAGGCCATCCATCACAGAGTGCGTGCGAAGCACGTGATCACAGTACTTTTTTCTCGGAAGTGTCCAACTGCAGATACTGGAAAATAAAGTCGCGTGTCGACTCAGCGACAAGGGAGACCGCCGTTCACTCACATTTCATAAAGAATGCCGTTAAGTACAGTATAATTTGGAGTTTCTGGTAATCTGTTTATAAATCGCCGACTTTAAAAAATCTACCTTAAATAGCAACACACGTAAAGACATGGTCAGTTGATTCAATTAATGGCTGTTTGGTAAAAATACAAAGATAAAATTACACAGGCTTTCCGAAAAAATACCGACTTAAAATCCGTAGTTTTGTGCATGACTAAATACAATACACATGCGCACTCGTCGACGTGGCGCTATGTAAGCCTGATACTTCAAACAGTGAAATTTGATTATGACGAAGCACAACTTTCTTACATGGCGTTTAAATTTTTGGAGGCGATATGAACTCATGCAAATTCAATACCGTGTACGTTAAGTAAAAACGTCATTCTGTTAGCGCGGCATAACCTAAATGTGTACAGTACTTATTACTAAACCCTGTTTTGGTGATTTCCACCAAACCTCGTTCTGTTACCTGCTAATGCGCCCTTGGCGTCAATCTTAGGCAGGAATCAACTAAAAACTCATACTCCCTATGTCACAGAGTGGACACTATGGTCCTTGCAGGTTGGTCTTTTCCCACAATTCGCTAAAAGCGTACGCCATGGTTGAAAGGAATATTCAAATTTTGCTCCAAACTTTTGAGGGTTGTCGAGGGTTTCAAAGCGTGCGCGCACCCAGGGGGGGGGCTCGGGGAGCTCGAACGAGCCCCCCTCCCCCCCCAATTTGGCNCCCCCCCCCCCCCCCAATTTGGCGAAATGGGCAAAAAGGTCCTTCCGTGAGACAAAATGTCCGAGTAAATGGGACAAAAGTCCACTAAAGAAGCGCAAACGCGCAATTCACTGTGGTGCTTCCGTTTTTTTTGTCTGTCCGCTCATTTGTTAGCAAAAGGTCCACAACGTCAGGAATTCGAGCCCCCAATATTGAAGGCTGGGTGCGCGCATGCAAAGCATTATTTTGCTTCAGGGAACTGGATGAGAAGGTTTTTTGGTATCTGTTAAATATGTATAGGTCAAAACCGGGTTTGATATTCTTTTAACAGGCGCCTTCATCTTTGACAAGTTTTCTTCCCATTTGCTGTTTCTAAACATGAACAATGTAAGGGATTGAATTCTTTCCCAGGGTGTACAAATTGCTTAGAATATTTGGCCGTCATAATTATTTGTTAGTGTTATAATTATTTATTACTGTCATTATTCCTGGCTTCTCATTGTCGAAATCAGACTGATTGTGCGCTCGGTGAACGGTAGCCGGCCGGGCGAGAGCAAAGTGTTTTTTCAGCCTTTACTTCACCAAGAAACGGATGCTCACTAGTGATGTACAGTACGCCTACGCTTCTCACCTCAGACAAAGTTGGTATACCACTGGTAGAGCACAAGGATGCGAGAATGTACGTGATCTCTCAGCCACGTGGTGTAACAGCGTTCGACCGCGAAGGTCCTGGATGCTGACGTCACGGCCCTGGTTGATCAAGCTCAATACGCACTTGGCTACAGTTGATGCATCTTCGGTGGTCAAAGCTTGGAATAGGCGCGTGTTTTCAAACACCAAAACCTCGCTGACATCTGCACGTGTATTGGTCGACATCTGAAAGGTTAAGTGCGTCTAGAGTACTAACTGAACAACTACAGCGCTTTAAATTAGCCGGAAACTATATGGTGGCCAACTAAGAACGATCGAGATACCGTCATGGACCGTCGAAAATAAAAGTTCCCAGTTGTAGGGGATGTGAGAACAAATTTGTCATTTGATCTCTGACACCTCGTACGACAGGCCATGTCCCTCGCCCTAACACCCCTTTCTCCCACTCTCCCTTCCCTTCCCCGCGGTTACCCCTCCATGTCTCCCTTTAATTCCTCAGTCCGCCCCTCCCCAAGTCCCTCGGGCCTTACATTTGTCATTTGCCCAACTAATCGACACTTTGTCAAGTTGCAAAATCGACAAAACCAAACTACCAATTTGAATTATTTTGAGAAGCGCATGTACACCAATACACTCGCCGTGCGTGTCCTCCCTATCAAAGCAGTAAAACTCCCGACATGTTCTGCAATTTAACTGATATTTCTCGTTTGTCCTAGGGACAGGCCGGACAACATGCATACAGCAA
Organism: Phoronis australis; assembly: GCA_002633005.1. Taxonomy (NCBI): domain Eukaryota; kingdom Metazoa; phylum Phoronida; family Phoronidae; genus Phoronis; species Phoronis australis. The sequence goes on from NMRA01000532.1 coordinate 277,244, forward strand.
GCGAGAAATCTGTTGAGTTCTTACCGTCAGGTGCCTCCTTCCTCCCATTTAGTTTCTTTTATTAGTTTTAAGCCCAGGATTCGCATCCCAATTAAGAACCCCGCCGGCGACGAATACTTCACTTACTGAAGGTTGATGGAATTATCCCTCAGTCAGAAGTATGTGTAGTAAAGTTCAGATTGCAAATTTGAATTGGTACACAGGTTTTTGATCACACGGCAGCTTACCTGTATATAGCAGTAGGAACCGGCTGTGAACTGTATATCTGCAGTCTACGCCGTAGTAGCCTTGAATCATTTGATGCACGAATTGTCGTCATCAAGTTGTGTCAACAGAGACATCTTCGCTGTTGCCTAACGACGTCTGACGGGATTTTCAGTCGTGTTTACCTTGTGTAAATACTATCTAGTGATGCCTTTGCCTGATTACACGTAAACGAATAAACATTAATACAGAGTCCGCCTCTACATGTTATTCCGGACGTCCGTAGATTGCNACACTCGCCGTGCGTGTCCTCCCCGGCTATCAAAGCAGTAAAACTCCCGACATGTTCTGCAATTTAACTGATATTTCTCGTTTGTCCTAGGGACAGGCCGGACAACATGCATACAGCAAGCGAGAAATCTGTTGAGTTCTTACCCAGGTGCCTCCTTCCTCCCATTTAGTTTCTTTTATTAGGTTTAAGCCCAGGATTCGCATCCCAATTAAGAACCCCGCCGGCGACGAATACTTCACTTACTGAAGGTTGATGGAATTATCCCTCAGTCAGAAGTATGTGTAGTAAAGTTCAGATTGCAAATTTGAATTGGTACACAGGCTTTTGATCACACGGCAGCTTACCTGTATATAGCAGTAGGAACCGGCTGTGAACTGTATATCTGCAGTCTACGCCGTAGTAGCCTTGAATCATTTGATGCACGAATTGTCGTCATCAAGTTGTGTCAACAGAGACATCTTCGCTGTTGCCTAACGACGTCTGACGGGATTTTCAGTCGTGTTTACCTTGTGTAAATACTATCTAGTGATGCCTTTGCCTGATTACACGTAAACGAATAAACATTAATACAGAGTCCGCCTCTACATGTTATTCCGGACGTCCGTAGATTGCACCGCGGCAAAACATCTTCAGCTGCAGTTGGTTTACGCAGGCTCGCTGTTGACAAGAGCTTGGCCTACATGTAGATTCTGGCATAAAATGAGTAATCAGTCTTTGTATTTTTTCCGAATGAAAACACATTTGCCTAACGTTCTTCTCTGATTCCTCGATCCGGGCACCGCACTGCTTTTTTAAAAAAGAATACAAATTTGTGTTTTGATCATTTCAATCAATCCTCGTTCTGTACCCGCTAATGCATCATTGGCGTCTCGACTCAACTAAAAAATCATACTCCCTACGTCACAGATTCGACATTTTGGTCCTTGGAGGCGGATGTTCGGTGTAATTCGGTAAAAGCGTAGGTCACGCTTGCTCATTTTGCAGACTTTGAAATGAGTTTTCAAATTTCCTTCAAACTTTGGGAGTTCTCGAGGGTTACGGAGCATCATTTTGTTTCAGAGAACTGAATGGGACAGTCGTTTTTAGTGTCTATTAATGGGTCCAAACCGGGTTTCTTCCCGCCTGGTCGTTGGCAAACTTCTCAGTAATTTCTTAGCAGATGCTATTACCACACGGACATGTTTCAATCAAAATTTTCCACTCATTAACTTAGTAACATGGTGTCTCGAAATGCCTTTTTGACACATTTTACGGAAAATTGGTCCGGCGGCAGCTGCGGCAACTCAGTGCCCGGTCCAGCGCCCATATTCGCAATGATCGAATACGCAATCTAAATGACGATGTATAAATTTGTATATTCCATCGTACCTTGTCGTTATATAAATAATGTCCATAAGTTGTAACACCTATGTTCATGTATTTCATTAAATTTTATAACGTTTCATAGTACATTAGTTTCCATGAAAATTCCTTCTGTAATTGCGCTCTTATGTATGCAACCTTATATTCGTGTTTAATGTCATTGTTCTTGTTTCATATATCTTACACGATAGCGTTTATGATTTTTAAATTTATTTGCCTTTGATGTAATGTCGAAGTACCGCTACTGTTTTATTATGATATGTTTTGTACAGAGTTTTATTATATATTTACTCAATTAAAGCAAAGAA
>NMRA01000532.1:279988-292192 GCA_002633005.1 Phoronis australis
CTAGCTCCTTTTCACTAGTCAACGAGACTCTTTAGCTCAGTTTGACTAAGTTTTTACTATTAACTTAAAAGTTTTGTATTAATTTTGACAAACTTGGCGGATGTGGAAGTTTCATAGTTTGGAAGTTGAGAGAAATTTTAGCCTTGGGTTAAAAAATAATTTAACCCAGTTTTTTGGGGCAGGCCCTGAGACAGGACGCAGAATTCTGCACTGACAGGACTGTGACCTTGGCTGGCCCCGACGCCCCCTAGTGGGCTGTCCTCTAGCCGGCTGCTTCAAAATCTATTCGGAAGTCTTCGGGTACTACCGTTAACACACGGAGTACGTCATATCCGTAATAATGGCCGGTGTGACAAGATCAGCTGTGAGTATTTCTCTCGATCATCGTGTTTATGAATTAGCCGCGGCTTGATTGTCATGTTATATATAAGTTATTGATTTCGTCTCGAACTAACTGAGGTTTTGGTCCGGGGTTTCATTGAACTGGATCTTCTTTATTGACCAGTGTTAGTAATCTTTACGCCTTAGCAGGTAGCTTCACTCACGTTGCCGAGACTGAACCAATCCTGAACCCAACATGTTTGCGCTGATGTACTGCTATTCACTAACTCACTGGAGCTGATCTCGATATTTTTGGCACACTGTTCATCGAGACTAACGCTTGTAGAGTTTATATTGGCTAAACCTTGAATGTGTACATCGCCTGACTAGGCTCGCGGTAGCCTTGGCGCAAAGCTATATAAAATATAGGCGATCACATCGCCCTGGATGCCGCAGGCATACATGAGCGATAGTACATTCCCACAAAAAGTTACTCATATCAAAATACAGGAAATAAAATCAAATGAAACATACATATATGCACATGGAGTTATAAACAACTCATACCGTAAGTAAGTTAGAAAACGATACAGTCACTTGAGATAATTTGAACAAATCGATGAAAATCTGTCACGGTTTGCTCAAGTTTCTCTTACCGAGTGCCATTTTGAGGAAGTTATTTGAAATCACGCATGTTGACAAATAAAAAGGCCAAGGGACACAAATCTTACTAATTTCACCTGATACCTTCTCATGCTATTTTGCAAGTGTCACGTGCTAGTGTCACGTGCTTCACTCTGTCTCACGCTAACATTTGCCTAACTCACATGACTCAGTTGACATACTTTGTGGTTATTGGTTATTGCGCACGCAGTGAAAAAGTTAACGGCAACCAAAAAAGTGGAGTTGGAATTCTTCGCCAAAGTCAGCTTAATTCTCACAACTAAGCTTCATCAAAGATATGTATAAAAGTAGAAAGGACCAATGATGAAAGTAAGCGCTTTTTAAATGATAGTTTTAAGTGTGGAATGTATTTTTGACGAGGTGGAAACTCAAAATCGGTGACTGGATTTGGGTTACCGCCCGTTTAAAATACATGTAACGAAATGCGTACAGAAAGCGAATGGAAGTATTGTAGCCCCTAAATGGCCAACTGAGGGGCTACGTGTTGCCTATATAAAATACAGCTAAGAACCACCGTGTGTTGAGCTCCGATAGTCTTCATACAGCTAGCTGGCTGGCAAGGCTCGCACTAGACTTTAAAGGGTTTTAGACAATATGGCTCAAGCACCAGAAAACTTAGCTATTTTAAAAAATTACCAGTCAAATTTTACTAGTCCATTGATAAAAGTACAGTTACATGGACCAAACTTTTTATTTCATGTTATGCACAAGTCCTTTTCATAGATAAGACGTTTGCCTTAGGACAAAAACAAATGATCAACATTCCAAGGTCATATAGTAACCTAATAAGTTGGAGGGGATGTCAGCCAACGTGGGTTTTATTATGACCTATCAAGTTTGGGCAGAGGTTCTCCCTATACTAGAGTTACTGCATGGGTTCCCGCTATCCCCGGACTACAAGGGAGGTACATTGGCCATGTGGGCATTTCATTGATCAATCTAACAAAAATTGGGCGGGGATTACCCCTACCTCCGGGTTACAGCGGGGTACGCCAGCCACGTGGGCATTTTGATGAGCAAGACATTTGCATCCAAAACCAACTTGTGGCTTGCAAAATAAAACTAAATCATGTAGAGGAGGTAATATAAAACTCCGGTTTTATCCTCTGGGTAAGTAATGCCGTCAGACCGGCCCACACCACGTCGCCAGTGTAAAAAGTTATTGAGTGACTTGGTCACATTTGTCGCGGAAATAGTCTTCTAGTGGTTGTTGACATTGTCACTTGCAAACAACAAGCTCCAGCATCTACACAAGATCTCGCTATGAAGCGAAAAATTCCCATTACCAAGACCGCTGACTCCCCTACACAGCTGAACATTTCGTTGTTGTAAAAGAGTGATTTCAGGGAGAGTGACGGACATGAAATGGAACATTCACTTGGTATTGTTAGGACTCGGAAACGAAGTAAGAGTGTACAGTCGTTTTTGGCGCGACTTGATTCGAGTTGACTGTGATTCGACACTCGCATAGGTTTCCAAACTTAATTTTTTATAGTCAAGTTGCGAAAGCATTCACCAAGTTGGCGAACGGACTTAGCTCTGCAATCTCCAATGCAGCTCAGAATTCGTCAATGGCCAGCGGGTAGTGTGAGTGGGTAGTGCGAGCGGGAAGTGCGAGCGGGTAGTGCGAGCGGGTAGTGAGAGCGGGTAGTGCGAGCGGGTAGTGGGAGCGGGTAGTGCGAGCGGGTAGTGCGAGCCTAGCCTGGGTAGTTCTGGTTCCCTCGTCATGTAGACAGTAGTCACCGTCTCTAGCTTGCCGAGTAGAGACATTGGAGCCCCTATAGGAGCTTCATATGACAGAAGATTTTCGGCGAGTATACCTCACAATGACTAAAACATCGAAGTCACGTTGTTATAAATACCTTTTGTGCATAGAGGTACACTTTAGGAAGCGGTCAATGCCTGTAATTATTTCCAACTCCACAAAATAGTCCTGTTATCGAATGTTTTCTTTGAGCAGTCACTTGCTTAGTTCCCAAAATTGGTAACTCGTCATTTTTACACTGCGCACACCAGGGGATATGATATCATACCACTTGCCGCATGCAGTGTTAAAAATGGCGAGTTATTGATTGTGGAAACTGAATGAGGGTTTGCTCGAAGAAAAAGTTTGATAGCATGAGTATTTCATCGAGTTGGAAGGAATTAAATACATCAACGGCCTCCTATAAGGTGTTCCTCTATGCACAAAAGGTTTCTATAACAAAGTGACTTAAATAATATGCAGGTTTGTCAAAAAGTTCCTGTTTGTTTTGCATGATCATCATGAAATTTCTATTTTTAGCTTTCCCATTTGCGCCAAGGTAGCTTGAATTTCATCAGACAAAGTCAGCTGAGGCAGTATTCACAGGTAAGACAGGCCATCAGTAGAGTGGATAAACGTCATCCCTCGCAGATGTTATGGGCATTCTGATTGACAGCATTCGTTTTTTAATTTCATGCAGTGGATTCTATTAGTAGGAACTGTATTTCTTTTGTCTTGTACCTCAATTCTGAAACAATTTTTTTTCTCATGAATGGCATTATAAATCCACGTAGACTTAGTAGCTCTGAAGCTCCGGTAACTCTCATGCCGCGTACCAGGGAAATTTGTACTCATATCATGCGCCGTGATTGGTTGATTTCTGAATCTGAGCTAAGTCTTAGTTTGGAGATTGGATGAGAAATTTAATGTCTTCGAATTACAAACCATAAGTTTATACATTTTGTGAGAAAGTTTCTGTATTCATGAGAAGAAAATGTCACTTAATACAAGTGTTAGGAAAGAACGCATTAAACTGCTATGATCCACTTCTGTGCATCTACAGCTTAGAAGTTGAAATTGCATTTGTGTATGACACAGTCCCATGAAGTCCGGTTTTAGTTTGTTTCTCCTGTCACTTCTACACTAAGTACATGTATCTTCACTCTCTTGGTACAATTCCTCAGCACCAGTCACATACAATATACGAGATACATGTGTCTTTGTCGTCAAAAACCCATTAGTAACTTTCACTTGTGACAATATTTCAGAGGCAGACAGTAACATTGATACCTGGTGATGGCATCGGCCCTGAAATTTCATCGGCAGTACAGAGGATCTTTGCTGCAGCTGATGTAAGTCATAGAGCTGTGTACGCGCGACGTCTGCTTTTGAATTTGTCTGTCGAGTCGGATCACTTACGAGAATGATGTGGCTGATGGTCCTCTAATTCAACAATGTTTCGATGCACAGAACTGTGGCTACTTATCCATTTCTTTCAGTTCAGAATCCTTTTCAATGCAGGCTTAATCACGACAAAATTTTTACAGGTGTGCTCCACACATCTTCGCCATAGTCATGACAACTTAATTAACAGCTGAGCGTAATCACGTCACATTAAACTCCTGCGACAAACGATCAACCAAACCGACAAGCAATTCTGGCAAGAACTTTGTCATAGTTAGATGGAGTTGTGCAGAGTTCTGTCAAAGACTCACTAGTTTGTTTTGGAAAATAGCTGTATTTAAGGTCTTCCTCTTTAGCCGAGGACGACTTCTATTGATTTTGAATTCGTGATTGGCTGTAACATTTCTGTTTGAGTTTTGCCTGAGTTTTTTATTGTCAATATGGTTTATCGCAGTAAAATTTCAATCTTCAAATTCAAACAAATTCACTGTAATTTTTCCATTTTTCAAACACCCATTGCAATGTTAAAAATGTTGGATATTTATTCTCCACTTAGTCTAGTTGTTTGGTCATTGATAGATATCCAGTATTTTCTAAGAATGTTTCCCCCCTGCTAGTTATCTTAATTTCGTTTCACCAATAGGGTTTTGAGATTATGAAAGCTATGGCGTATGTTGATATTTGCTCACTCTGCCTCATAAATGTCGTTTAATAACTAGGTACCAGTGGATTGGGAACCCGTAGATGTCACGCCAATCCGTGGTCCGGATGGAAAATCGAGAATCCCTCAGAAAGCGATTGACTCTGTTGGTGTTAACAAAGTTGGTCTGAAGGGACCTCTAGCGACACCTGTTGGAAAAGGACATCAATCTCTCAATTTGGCTGTGAGAAAGTATGACCTTGGTTTATTCCACTTTGCAGACGGCGCCTCTTCAAGCGCTCTGACTGCAATCTATTGGTTGTGACTAACTGGCAACAAGCGACTTTTTCATCTGAGTATCGGACAAAATAGGTGAACATCGAGTTTCCTAATCTTTGTAATTCTATAGGTGGAAACCCACATGAGATTTGACCAACCTTATGGTTTTTCCAACTGTCCATTGACATGCTAGCACCTTGACATAGGGAGAGTAGAGCAGAAACTAACCTTTCTACTAAAGGTCACTTGTTGTCCCTGTGTATGTTTGTCTGAGATTTTATGTGTAGCCTGTATCTCCGTTGTTTTCAGGCAGTTCAACCTTTATGCCAATGTGCGTCCGTGTAAGAGTATAGAAGGCTACGAGACAGCTTACGACAACGTGGACATAGTCACAATACGTGAGAATACCGAGGGAGAATACTCAGGCATAGAACACATGGTAGGAGCTTTAAAGGAAGCGCTGCTAGCAGGTTTTATGTCCTGATCATAGCTATTGTCAAGACACTCACTTGATCATGTTAACCTCAGTCAAAGTTTTGCACAAGATGAGTTGGTCCTTGTGCAAGTTTAGTCCCGTCTTTTGTCTTAGGGTTAGCTGATTTGCCATCCTGTGTCAAGTAATGCACTGCCACCTTTTGGCACGAACATTTGTAATGTAATGGAATGTCTTACAAATATTTCATACGCAGTTTTTAAAATGAAGAAGGTGACATCAAGATTCAACAAATATTCGTCACACAAAATCGCGATCAAATAGCCATTTATTTTCAACTAGAATATATTTTAATCGTGGACAAAATCTTGACATCGTCCTTGTCGAAATCGCGACATCTTGCCACGCAAATCCATTTCAACAAACAGTTAGCTGCATGGCACAATAAACATTACATTAATTGCTATGTTACTGCTACGTATATTTGCCCAAACTGCTATTGTGGCATGTCTAGTTTGGCCGAGTCTGGCGCAGTTCTGTCAAAGTCTGTCTAGTTCATCTTGAAAACTTTTAACTGTACTGAACAAAAACCTTATTTTAGTAAAATGCTTGTGTAAAATCGTCCACCAATGTTCATTTTTAGCAGAAGATAAGGGCACAAGTTCGACTCTTTTGACAATATTGAGTTTGCGACTAATTCTTTAGAGAATTTCTTTCCTCAAGCAGTATTGTGCCTAGTAGTTCACTGTGCGTCATTATGTTCAGTATTAAAAACCCATAGTTCAAACAAATTACTTTATATCTCATCAAAGTTTCTTTGGCTCCTTCAAAGCTTTGACAAAAACCTAGAATGAACTCAGATGAGAAATAACACTATGTTAGTTTAAAAGTAAATGTAGGCAGTCTGGTACACGTTGTAGCAGACGTGTGCAGGTCACTCTGGTGGGCCCATTGCATCATCACCTGGAGCCATTGTTATGCTTTACAGTTAAAACTGAGCTGAGCTAGAGACATGACTCAAGGTTATAGCAGTGTGCTCCAGTTGGACTCAAACCCACGACCTTGACCAAAGGAAGCGAACACTTATCTTACATGGCCACACTGCCTCCTCTTAAAATTGAAATTCAGTCTGGGTTTTTTGTTTGATATTTCATCATTTTTGTGACTACTGTTTCACTACCTTTCTCTATTGCCCAATATTTTTTAGATTGTCGACGGTGTGGTGCAGAGCATCAAACTCATCACAGAGGAAGCGTCACGTCGTGTCGCACAGTTTGCCTTCAAGTACGCGCGTGAAACGGGAAGAAAGAACGTGACAGCTGTGCACAAGGCCAACATAATGTGAGCATGCTGAGTCTACTGTATTTAAATTTGAAGCAATGCATTTGGATATAGTTTCAGGATGGTGGTTTTTCTTAATCAGACCAAGTGCCATGTTTGTTGTTCTCCCAGTGTTGTTATTTCGACCAAGTTTTTTTTCCGGAATGTTTGAAGGAATTCTACTAAAACAAACTTGCCTTAAAATGTTTTGACTGGAGATGAGATTGTTGTGAAATAAAAATAAAGTATTATATGAAATGCAACTTCATTTTGCAGTATAAAATAATCATAAAATCAGTAGCTTTTTAGTGTGTACAGCTCGTCATCAGTGGAGTTGTGCATCAGCAAATTAAAGTTAATGATTTTAATATCTTTACCCTACAAGCCAAAAGCAGTCAGACTTGGAATTCTCCATGGTGACGTCTAGGCCGAACTGGAGTTGGTTGTCAAGATTAATTTTCCTTCATGAAGGGAAATTATTGGGAACATTTAGTAAGGTGGTTGCTGTATCTTTTACCAGTCATTTTTGCTGTTAACGGAATTAGCCGTAACCGTTATGACGAGGAAACGCTCTTTTGTCTGACTACTTTTGTGTTGTACAATATTTCATACTGGAGAGTAAATGTGCATTTCATACCATGTATTGCTTTCAAGACTGACCTTGCAGTCCATGTTCACTTTTTCATTGGTTACATTGTTGGATTGTCGGTTTTAGTCAATGAGTCTAATCTTGTCTTGTGTTATTTGTTTATCAGGCGCATGTCCGATGGCCTGTTCTTACGGTGTTGTCGAGAGGAAGCGGAGAAGAACAGAGACATCATTTTTGACGAGAGCTACCTCGACACAGTCTGTTTAAATGTAAATACGTTGTGCTCATTTCTAATTGGCTTAAATCCAGGCACTTTTTTGCGCCTGTACTTGAAACAGGGCTTGGAATTTTCCGCGGAAACGCGTATTTCCGCTTTTTTCAAATGTGCTTTCCGCTTTTTTTATAATATTTCCGCGTAAAAAAATCAGATTTGATATAAAATTTCCGCGGCAAATTCCTTTCTTACTGCGGCGTTGCAGACGACGTTCACCTCGAAAAGCAGAAGTTGCTCTTTATGTTTCGGAGGAACGTAAATTGTCAACATTGCCGGGGCATCTGGGACGGCGTGGTGGGATTTTCAATGGCGTCTCGTGTTATTGTTAAGCGCGGTGACAAATACTACCGCTCTGCAGCCAAAAATGTGTGGGTCGGGAGTGGACGGGCGAGCTAAAAGGACGCAGACGCATGCTACTTTTTTTTTTAGTCCTCCCGATTTTTGTCGGGAAAGGTTCACATTGACCATTTCAAGGCTGGTTATCGGGCATGATTTGGGCCGTAAAAGTTTCAAAGTTTCCGCGTTTTTTGTCATTGGTCATTCCAAGCCCTGTTGAAAGTACTACCATCATCTCCTACTGAGCTGGCATCTAGAATTTAGTTACTTCATGTCCTTAATGGCTTGAAGGATTCCTATGAAATTTGAAGGATTTTCCATATTAACAAAATGGGAATGTGTGACATTAGATATTTTTCTAGTATGACAACTAGCTACTGGAATGGGGACCACTTAATGTTAAACTGAATGATAGAGTATCCTGGTTATTATGCAGTCACGGAATGCTAAAGTCAAATCATTTCCCAATGTAAAATAATTTGCATAATGTCCCGAATCATCGTCATATTCCCGGATATTGTAATTAAAAAATTAGCATGATTGATTCTCACCCATCTATTAGTCATGCTTGGTTTTGTGTTTAAAAACCAACTTAATTGTTAATTTTCAATTTGTTTGCTTTATTGGAACTCTGCGCCAGGGGTAAAAATCAACCGTTTCTTGTTTAGCTGTCATACTCTCAGACTCCCCGCTTAGCATGATCAGCTTGTAAGAGTGATTGCGCTTGCCATCAAGTTATTCAGGGCTCAACATTAACTTTTTAAGCCACTTGCCCTTCGGGCAAGTAGTTGAAATTTTTACTTGCCCGAACAACAAATTCACTTGCCCCAAGTACAATCCCAAATAGCACCGCGCATGTGCACACCTAGGTGATGTGTTACTGTAGGGCTGCCTGTGCTGAGCCTCCTCTTGTGTTGTGCACGCTATATACATGAGTTGCTATTTTTTAACGATTCTTCTTATAGAACATTTATTTATAAGGTGTGTCAAAACACTAGAGAGACAAATTAGAAGAGTAACTATGGTATCTGAACCATTGTCACACGTTCACAGGCGCCGAAATGAGCTAGGACATGAACTCTAGACACTTCTGTGTATTCATTAGTTTATATGCCCTCATGCATTAAACTTGAGTTGTTGCTAACCTGGGCCCGGGCCCGGTCTCCAATCTCCGTACTCAGACTCGAATCATGCTCAAACTCACACTTCATACTCAACTCGAGTACAAACTCAGCTTTGGTGTATTCAATGTCATACTCGAAAAATCTGTATTCGAAATTTCGAGCACGTACTCAGTTTTCGAGTGTACTCGAACTGAAGTGTATCTCATCTATATTTCGAGTACGATTTTGAGTAAAAAATTCGGAGTCTATGCTCAAATTTCAAGTTTGGTATGGCAGTGTGCTTGAAATCGTACTCGAAAATAAATACGAGCCAGAGAACAAAATATCGAAAGGGAACCAAGAAACACAGCAAGTCTAAAAGAAATAAGTCCTCTTACCGTATCGCAGCACTTCAATTGCAGTTCAGAGATAATAGTTTTCATCTTAAATCTTCTTATTCTTCACCTTATTAACCCGCCGTATCACTGTATGTTATGGCCGCCATTCTACCTTTACAATTCCTGGCAACAGACGCATTGTCAGCGAGTCATAACAAGCGTCGAATGCAGTTGTAGGAAAAGTCGTGTGAGAAGTTTGTGCTGCCCTTATTTCGGTATGTGTGCCTAAGTTTTGTAGGGTTTCCAAAAGACGGAGAGGGGAGGTAAGGTTAAAACAGTTCGCTTCCCTGTCAGGTACATTTCTCATCATAACTTAGTCATCTATAATTCCTCAATCCCCAAATGGAATTCCAGATTTTGTTTGCCGATTTCTAAGTAGACGTCTCGTCCCGTTCACTGCCACTGGTGAACTCTGAATGCCTGCACAAGTATTGTTTTTTAACTCACGTGCCAAATGTCAACTCACTTGATACATCCCGGTAAAATACAAAGATACAGTATCAAAGTTTGACATCAGCGTAGACCTACACAGGAATGGGTTTTATGTCAATACTATATTAGCAACAGAGATGCGATGTGATGTGATAAGCTGTTTCAAGCTTCAGACATTTTCGGGACTGGGTGAGGAACTCAAGAATTAAAGCTTAATAATTGCCAAATATATCAAAGAAATGGCATAAGAATAGTTATTGAAACTAAAAAATGAATAACAGTTACAGAACACTCAGAATTCCACGTTATAGACATACTCTTGTAGTTGTAGCGACAGCAGACGATAATGTAGGCCTAGTTCTTGGGGTGGTCAATTCCAATAGGGGGCGATGAATCAGCGCAGCTTTGCGTGATTTTGCATTTCACATCATAAAGAGTTCCATAGCAACTCGAGTATGAGTGTCAGATTTGAGCACGTTTGGAGTCTACTCGAAATGAGACATTAGATACGCTTTTTTGAGTACGACTCCAGTGAGCACGATTTTGAGTATGAAATCTCGAGTATGAGTATGAGTCTGAGTACGGAGATTGGAGACCGGGCCCCGGTCTCCAATCTTTTTACTCGAAATGGAACTTGAAATGGAACTCGAAATTTGGATTGGCATTTTCTATTCTACTTTTGGGCGAATTCAAGATAAGTGTCTATTATTCTATGCTCGAGTACACAATAACTTACGTAGATAATTTAATGAGTTGTTGCTAACCTGGGCCCGGTCTCCAATCTTTTTACTCAAAATGGAACTTGAAATGGAACTCGAAATTTGGTTTGGCATTTTCTACTCTACTTTTGGGCGAATTCAAGATAAGTGTCTATTATTCTATGCTCGAGTACACAATAACTTACGTAGATAATTTATTGCCCTTAGTTCACAGTTTGTAAACCCAATATTAAGGCAATAAGTTCGAGTTTGAACTCGAAATTTCGAGTTTTTACTCGAGTTTGTAGCACGAATATAAGGGTCTTCAAGGGCAAACTTGAACTAGAAACTCCTATGCATAAACTATAAATTATTCGAGCACAGTCTGATATCCAATCATCTTAAGTTTGCACAAAAGGATCAGAGAAATTTCTAAAAATAGTTTGGAGTTCGTTTCGAGTACAAAGATTAGAGACCGGGCCCTGAATTTCAATTTTTGCAATCCGTAAAAATCTTGCATAGTTTTGGTCATCGCTACCTTGCATTAAATTAAAATCAATTTTTAACATATAATAATGCCACATATACTTTAATTTTATTTTCAATAAATAATTACATTTTTGAAAAATAGATAGACCGCGAAAAAGTCAGACTTCAGCGCGGCAATCCCGAAGACCGTATGCCTCTTCTTTCGGGAGTCGCCACCGGAGCCGGGAATTCATAAGAATGTCCTTTGGAATNAAAATAGATAGACCGCGAAAAAGTCAGACTTCAGAGCGGCAATCCCGAAGACCGTATTCCTCTTCTTTCGGGAGTCACCACCGGAGCCGGGAATTCATAAGAATGTCCTTTGGAATTCCCCCTTAATAAATACCAGGCCTTTTAAACTGCTGTGTAGTGTAGAAAATATGTCATCAATCATTCACTTTTTAGCTTTTGCGCTTATCTGTATGACTTACATCCGCCGAACGCGGTGCTTCCAGCTGCATACATGGGGAAACGCCGGCAAAAATCAAACGTCATCCCTTGATCAATGTGTCGCAGGCCAGAAAACCTAATTTCCCATGACGGAACCCATCCCCGCACTCTTTTCGTTTCATATTATTGCTTTGATTCTTCCAGAACTCGTTTTTTAGCAACTAAACGAATGCCGTCCAGGCCTGGACGGCTTCCATGTTTAGACGTTTTGCCAGAGTGCAGACGATCAGTAGTATCACGTGACAACTTATTCAGACACTGCAGGGCACGTTCAGGGAATCGAAAGGATTTGACTGCGAGCGTCATCTGTGCACGCTGCAACACACTCGTTCTATTTTCCTTTCGGTGCTCATTCGAAGACTGGAGGTTCTTTGACGGCCACAGTGTCTTTTTCGACGGTTTTTAGGCTTGTGTCGGGGTTCGTTACTTTGGAGCAAATGTCGAGCAGACAATCTTAGGATCTACTTGCCTATGCGGCTAGCTTTTTAACTTGCCCATCGGGCAAGTACTTTTCAAATTCCACTTGCCCGACGCAAAATCTACATGTACACGGGCAATCGGGCAACCGTTA
>NMRA01000533.1:0-11432 GCA_002633005.1 Phoronis australis
GGTGGGAGTGGAGGAGTGGATGGACGAGATAAAAAGACGCAGACGCATGCTACTGATGGTGGTAACGTTTTTTTTTTAGTCCTACCGATTTTTGTCGGCGAAAGGTTCACATTGACTATTTCAAGGCTGGGTAGCGCGCATGTTTTGGGCCGTAAAAGTTTCCGCGTTTTTTGTCATTGGTCATTCCAAGCCCTGTATTATGTCATTTGATAGCAAATACCTTTAGAGTATAAAGATTCTGTGAAGGCATAGACTATTGTACATAGACCAACAACTCCGTATATTTTCAATGGACGAAATTTGTGATCTTACCCATAACACATGATGTCATTATTCGCTATCGACACCTAGCAAAATTAGCAAGTTTTACTTCTGGCAAATGGGTTGTCTGCTAATGGTGGTCAGCTTTTGTGTGATCGGGTGCCAAAAGTACTCACGATGCCAACAGTTCTGCTATTAGAGTACTTTGAACAGCGTTTCAATGCCGAAATTATTATTTTTTTTATTGCACTGGACAGTAATATAGATGCGAGAATTTCCCGTCACAATACACTAAGCAGAAACTGAAATTGGTAATTTAGAAGAGCTCTGCCTCCTCTCGGATAGTACGCAAGAAAATGTCGGAGTTGGGAATCTGTTGTCTATAATCTATGGTGAAAGTGGACTTCCTATGGTTGAGAGTATCTAGAATGCAAACATTTTTAAGTCTGGTCTGCACACCACATGTTGGTCTTATCAGATGTTCATAATGTTCTTTGGAATGTTGATGGGATTTGAGAATTTATTTTTTATTGTTCACATTTATTGTCAAGTTTTTTACTTATTTACGGACATTAATTACTGCAACTGGCAGTGTTACCATTGAAAATTCCAGCTTCCGAAATATTCTTAACAAAAGACATTATCTTAATCATCAAAGTTACAAGGAGAAGTTTTTATCTCCTACGCCAAGTTTTATGTTTTTAACGCACTTCGAAAAAACAAAGTTATGAGTAGTAGTCATCAGACAATCCTATCTCTGCCGCAGGTGACGGGGAAAGCTAACTGGAAGCAGATTGCCTGCGCCGTGACAACATATGTGGACCGTCCTAGCATTTGTTTGAAAAGTTTGGATTTGCTGTATCAACTGATGCGTAACGAAGACGAAGAAGTGTCCACCGAAGCGCAGCTAGCATTGAGCGCAGTAAGATAGACACATTTATATCAGAACAAACGTCGGGTAAATTTTTACCCGAGACCGAGCTGTGTTCTGGGATAGTTATTACATTAAAACACATCTCGATATCTAGTGCTTCTCTGCAGATGGGCACGAGCTGTTTTCAACTTTTCTTGTGGTGGTTTCGCGCTGCCTATCTTTTCAGGGATGATGTTTTACTGCTATTTTATCTTATCTTACTTTGTGTGGTCTTAGTATAACTCGACAGTAGTGCCATTCTGGGGCAGAGTTTGATAAAAACAATATGACATGAATGCTTCGTTATGTCACGACCTCTACTACCGTGTCTCATTACTCACTGAGGTCTCGTTTTTTATTTCTTGTCTTCGATGATGGTACTGTACATTCGAAGTACTGCGGTCTAATATAATTTTAAGACAGTTTTCTATTGTTTGTTCTTTTAACGATGTCACTTGGGGACAATACAAGAAATGCAGAAAGAAGTTGTCTAACAACGAATGTTGTATCACTTTTTAACGAACTCTGTCCAGTAATAATGAATGACCATGACTTTCTAAGACTGCTCTGAGGTAGTGGCATGTTATAACTATTATTAAAACCTCTTAGTCTATTTAATTGTCACGACATTTTGGTTGGTCTATTCTCCAGCCATCGTCAGGTGTTCCTGCTTTCTTAGAAGAACGAGCAGGGAAATGTGGTACACTCATCATGGTGTGGACATGCCTTGGACAAAAATCACACCATGATGAGTGTACCTCATATCCCTGCTTGTTCTTTTAAGAACGCAGGAACACCTGACTGTGGCAGGATAATAGACCGACCAAAACTTCGTGACAGTGTAAATAGACGAGAGGTCAGTGTAAATAGACCAAAAGATTTTAATAATAGTTGCAATCAATGGCCAACTACATTAACCTCTGGTCTCCCTTTTATCTCCGGAAATGAGCTTGCAGTGCACGATATATGTCTAATCGAAATGTAGAACATAATTAATTTCCTTTAACGTTTCTGTTAATTTCTTTGAAAGAAAGCTTGAAAATGGCCACCAAACTGCTTTTCTCGTGTCTTTCATGGGTGGATCTCTTCAAGACTTTACATTCAATGTGGTAGGAAATAAGTAGGAATGAACTTGATAATACTGTTATTCCTTTTGTATGGAATGACTGTAAACATTCTCTTATTCCTTTCAACGTTTGGAGAATAGTGCACCAATCGTCCTACATGTTTATAACTTAAGCTTGCCTGTGCTTAAATTTGTCACGAGAATCACGATCTGTTCTGTACAGTTGTACCCTGTACAGTACTTGGTCAAAGCCAAGATCTGCCGCGACATTAAACAGTCACTGTGGTATGTGTCACCAAAATGCCTGTTGTAGAGAAACAATATAGTTTCGCCGATTTGATCGGAGATATTTTGTTTAGAGCTGCAATAGTCTCAGTTCTGTTCAGGCCCACATTCAGGGTCATGTACTGTAGTTTGTCTATGAAATCAAAAAAGTTCTTTTTTACAGAAAGCGAGTTTATAATTATCCACTTGAAATTATGTACCTCCCTACAAAAAATTACAAATTTGGAAGGTCATATCTTAAAAATAGGTCATCGTATTTGTATGGATTATTAATGGAACATTCACGCACTGCTTCATGCGCCGTTCTCCAAGCCACTGTCACGTGTCACGATTTGTTTTTAAAATTTTCCACTTTTGCATGAGATGCTTTCAAAAATAGGACTAAAAGTTGCAGAAAAGAAAATGGAGTTGAGATTTAGGAAACTCTTATGATGTTTTGATATGTCATCTTGTATGTTTATAATAAATGAATCGATAATTTTGTTTTGCTATTGGCGTACCAATCCTTTCTCTCAAATTTTTAACAGAAATTCATGACCGTATGACCCAATTGATGTACGATTGGTAAAAATTTGAAAATAGAATTGTCCAAACTTTCCGTTTTCAGAAAATGTTTCCTTTTACTAAATGTAAACATAATTTGAAAAACAAATCTGACTAGTTGATTAAACAGAACTTTGTTTTTTCTAGAGTCATTCTCTAGTTACAAGTTTCACTGAAGATAGATAATGAGGACCATTAAGAATTATATCATGCTTATAACTACACAGCCAAACATTAATACAAGCATTTTTCAGAGTATGGAATGAACATTCACACAACTTACTTTTCGCAGAAAGTTGAGTTCTATGATCATGTCCTGATGACTGTTGCAGGCATTGGTAAACTAGATGAGATTGTAGATTTATTTAATTTTACTCTGTGTATTTGATTTACTAGGCTGCAGTTACTGCAATGGAACGACATCCTAAAGACGTTAATATTCAGAACAGTGGCAGGTGAGTCAAAATTTCATGCAAAATTAGACTTTCGTTCGACAAAGTTTCAGTGTGAGAAATTTTTTCTCAATTTGCATTTCAGGCTGTTAATTACTTTGTGAAATGATCTGGATTAATTTTTATCTAAATTCATTTTTGAAGATGGGTCTGTTTTTGTGTTTGACCTGTGAAGTGGTATTTTGCTGATTGAACTATGAGACTACACTTTGCTTCTTTTCTGTATGTGGTCGCGAAAATCGTTAGAGCCACATGGAGAACTCGAGCATAAGTTGCGTTGACAAACTTTATTCGTTTCTTTCTTATAGTTACTCGGTTCAACTGTAACATACAAAAAAAAAACGTTCTATGAGACAATTGAACAATACGTTCGTCATTTACAAAGTTACAATACTAATATTAAACATTGCATATATTCTTATTCGGACAACGTCAAACTACTAGAGGCAACGCTAATTAAAGTTACAGAGTACGCGTTACAATTACGTTGAAGTACTGACTACATACTGTAACAAAACTAAGTACAAAATACTTACACCTATTTGCGGCATAGATCACAACTAAACTCAAAACTCAAGATACATGTAAGGACGTTGAAGCCCGAATGAGCTAAGCTGGCACGCGTTACAGCTATAAACTATGGTGTGCCGAGCAGTTATACATATGCAAAATTCTATTGAAGAATTAGTCATGTGGAAAATATACGCGGTAGAAGCTGGAGAGCAAACACATAAACCACCAACAGATGGCGAATATAGTCAGACTACAAACACAAGAGTGCGTCGGCACTTACACTGTACTTTGACGTACAGTTTTGGATTTCTGATTGTTAGAAACTCACGGTACCTTTTACCTTGTCAATAGATATTGTACATGAACCACTGTTGTCAAGAAGCCAGTTTATCAGGAAATTTGATTTGTTTCCAGCTGGGTGGAGTAGAACAACTGCCGCATTAGCAATGACGTCTGTTCACTGCAATAAAACAATGGCTGAAATAAATTGATTTCTCGCATGACCTGGACTGTGTTACGGCATGACTGGTATTTTTTTGATATTACATGGGCGAATCACAAAGTAATGCAAAGTAGAAGTCCGCACGCCTTACATGTTATCGTCTGCAAAACACTAAAACAACCAAACGTGCGCCAACCAAACAATGCCGGAATTCCGAGAAGCTGACAAGGTTATGATTGACAAATCGAGTTTTGCAACTGTACGTACTCCCAGTCAGAAGGACATGCAGAAAACGACTTCTTAAACGGACTCATATTTGGTGGTGAATTTCATATCCATGATCATTCAAACAGAGACGAGCCCCAACTCAAGAAACACAAGACTGTTTAGCTGGGCTGTCTCAAGGTCAATTCCGTGCTCATGCACAGGGATGCCTTGCTGACTGTTATTTATAAATATTTTTTAAGTTTAAGCATTACATTTTCAAAGACTATGTAATAGATTTTAACTTGAATATTTGCTACAAAAGCTGAATGCAATTTATTGTTAAGCTTAAAATTAACTAAACTGATTTACTTTACATTGCGCAAGCGTGTTCTTACATTTTGTGGTTGCAAGTTGTAGACATGTCGAGTTTTTCAGCATAAAAGATCGTTTTTACGGTTCATGTGAGAAAACATATCCTACACTCGTCTCAGATTTATGACATGGGCAAAACCTCTTGGAAGTTTCGTCAAAATACCTCGGCAAGCCTCAAAAGTTTGACGAAGTTTCCAAGAGAATTTGCCCATGTCATAAACCTGAGACTCGTGTAGGATTCTAGACGAAAACCAGAGATTTTTGGATTTGTCAGGCTTCTGAAATTAATTATTAAATTCCTCGTCAGCAGTAGTGGCTAGGATTATGTTCACACAAAGCGATATGATTAGAATTAGCCAAAATAGATGCGGTAGGTATCAGTTCTCTGGTACCCATTGATGGTAGATAATTGGCCTGCTAGTCGCAGTGTTGGACACAAAAGCACAGTAACGCTTAACAATGGACTAGATTGGTATCAGGACCTAGTGTAGATTTCAGGGCTTGGAATTTTACTCTTTTAAGTGGATTTTCTCTTTTTTGGATTCAATTTCCTCTTGATATTTGATTTCCAATTTCCTCTTTTTTCTTATCTTTTTATCATTTTTACTTTATTCAGGCAAAACATTTTTTTCAGTTAAATTTTGCAAGTTCACAAAAAATATTTCTGTCACTCAAGACTGGAAAATTTTCCTCTTGGTTGCCATCGGTCATTCCAAGCCCTGCGATTTAGAAACTGCTGTTGTCTGGAGAGTTTTTTTGTGATGAATGTAATCACATTGTGCCATTTTGCTTTCAGTGCATCGTTCTACTTCTTCACCAGGCAAGAGGACAACGAAACCCGCCCAGTTTATCCAAAGAAGTTCATGGAAAGACTGATTCGCTGTGTTCTGCATGCTGTCTCCAGATTTATGAATGATAAGACAGTAAGTGTTACACTGTTTTCACAGTCATAGCAACTAATTTCCTGAGCTATCTATTTGCGCACGTTAACCTTGAGGTTCAGTGCATCTTCATTCATGGCAAATTTTAGTGTGTATTCATCCACTAATGTTCAAACTATGGATTTTGAATCGTCATTTAAAGTATATGTGGGTATTCTTTATGATCCTGCATAATAAAGTCAAATTAATAAAAGTATTATTGAACAATAAAGACATTTCTATTGTAACATGTACAACCCATTTCATGTTAATAGGCCGTTGTAGGTTTTCCCGCGTTTCGAGAACCAGTTTTCTACACTGAATAACAGTCATTGAACTGGTTCTCAAAATCTGAGTCCCCTCTGAATGACTGTTGCCATTTCACTCCTAAAAGATTATGGCGTAAAGTCTGTCAAATTTTTGAGACTAATTATTAACACTTTTGGACTACTAGTAAACAATTTTGGGACTGCTAGTAAACAATTTTGTACTACTAGTAAACCATTTTAGATATCATTCTTACTTCCATTGCCGCTTAATTTTCTACAAAATCAATTGTTTTGTTCATGCCTTTGTCTTCATTGGCATGCTTATTTTAAATTTTATAGTTTTGTGTAATTTCTACGTCTTTCAGTTTGTACCAGTTGTGTATTATGCTGTCTCGTATCATGCTGTGTTTTTGTATTGTGTTGTATTCAATTTTCATTGTATCAGTGGATCTACAGGCTATGCGGTACTTCACCGTCAATTCTTAGCCAAATATCTGCAATTATATTACTAGGATTTAACACCGCAGAAGTATTATTCTCTGAAAGTAGCAATTCCGTAGAAGTTGACTGTCGGCTCTCTACGCATCTGCTTCTAATTATGCCACGTGACTGCTTTTTTAAGAAAATTTAGCTCGAAGGAATGATACATTCGCTGTAAAACAACAGGATCTCTAACATGACCAAATTTTGCATGATACAAATGTTTCATGATAAAATCTCTAATGCCTGGTTTTCTAAATTCTTTTTGTTTTAATCCAACTATTTTTGATTTACATTTTTAAAGTAATCAATTACATTGTTTTGGAGAAAAATGTATAAAGCATACTGTCGGAATGTTTCATGTGACCAGCATTTGTGAGATACGATGTTCTTAAATCAACCAATTCTATCTGTCATTCTGTTGCAGATTATATTCAACTGTTGCTTCACCTTATGCCAATTAGACATTCCCGCCGACATCCAGTTCGAGTACGAGTACACGGTGCAAGTGCTTGTGGCTCTGCTACTTCGACCAGGGGTGGACGATCTTGTTCTGAGGATCTGTGCTTTCTTGATCAACAAACTTTCCTGCCACGTAACCGGTGCCGAGAAGGCTCTTATTGGGGCTGTGGGTGGAATTCAGGTAACCATGGGAACAGTGATTTTCGATCCTGGAAATCTTAAGTACATTTTGGTTGAATGACACTCTACACTACTTTTATTGGGCAGTGAAAGATACTGGAAGATATGAATCTACACTACTTTTATTAGTGAAAGATACTGAAAGGTATGAATCAAGAAACAAAAGTGATCATTTTTGTACCAATTAAGTCAATTGATACTGGGTTGTTCAGCTTGTTTGTGTCAAAAATTCTGCCTTCTATGAATACTGTGTGGGCAACAGTCAAATGATGTAAAGTATGTTTGCCTCCCAGTGGAGTCATGTTTTGTTGAGAAGCATTCTCCATATGATAATTAAAAAAAAAACATTCCCCATGTGATAGTTAAAAAGGAAGCACGCCCCTCATGATAATTAATAACAAAGCATGCCCCATATGACAATTGAAAAGAAGCATGTCCCATGTGATAATTGTAAATGAAGCATTCCCCAAGCATGTCCTATAATTTAACTATTGCTGTTTGATTTCAGGCCTTAACCGAGTTGATATCGGATCGTCTGCTAACAGAAACCAGCGATGAAGTGATGACCATGAGCTGGAGCGCCCTCTGGAATGTAACAGGTACTGAAGGCGAAGCGCAAGTTTTTACTGTTCTCAAAAATACCGTTGATGCACTTGTCCATTGAAAATGTCACTGCATTTGGAGTATTTCAGTGAGTCAACCACCATGATTTACTTTGTATTTACTGTCAGCAACAACTGCACATCACAACCGTAAATTATCACAACCGTGAATTATCACAACTGTGAATTATCACAACCTTGAATTATCAAAACCGTAAATTATCACAAGCGTGAATTATCACAACTGTGAATTCAGTATCCCAAAAATGAGAAAATAGAAAACAACTTATTTTAATTAAAAGTTTCCAAGTTCCATGGACATGAGTGCGATGTATGAGTGTACCCAGTGCCATGGACATGAGTGTGATGTATGAGTGTACCCAGTGCCATGGACATGAGTGTGATGTATGAGTGTACCCAGTGCCATGGACATGAGTGTGATGTATGAGTGTACCCAGTGCCAGTGTGTCATGTCCACCAACACAGAGGAGTTTCTTGTGCAAACTTGTGTCATATCTGCACTTCTCTGATGTTCTGCGAGAAAGTGAAAATAGCCGCAGCATGCTGACATATTGAGTTGTCATAGTTACCACAAATGTAACGACTTATCGTAAACCACAAGAAATCAACTGCAATATCTGATGTTAGGTAGACTGTTTGCCGGTGTTCTAATTTGACAGCTGATCAACTAGTGAGGTTTTTTTTATATGAATTTGGCGATTCTAAGCACTAATGAGACTTGTCTAGAGAAGTCAACTTGCCCTACCTCTTGTGTTGCTCAAGCAGGTCGCATAACAGAGGTTGGTACATGTCAGCAGAGAAATGGCAATTGTGTTGCGTTGTATTACTTTTTTGTGTGTTATAGCTGACCACTTTTCGTCAAACAAACAATGAAAAAGATCATGTTTCAATCGTGGTGAATTTAGGTTTTATAGTGTGCAATGTCTAAAATGATCAGGAGAGAATAGTGTCGTGTACTGGCAGCAGTTATGACTCACGGCCATCTCTGTTCCCAAATCCCTAAACGAGATTAGCCAGTCGTAAAAGTCTAGGCCTTGTGGTATGTGGCTGTGAACTGTGAGATGCGTTTGTTGTTGTTGGTTGGCAAATAAGATGCAGCTCCCAATGGCTAACCTTATCACTTGTCTAGTGCATTGTTTTGAAACTAAATTGGAAAGATTTTGATAGTACTTGTACTTGATATATTGTGATGAACTTTGACCTACTCTGAGCAACATCTATGAATTAAACTGTTGTTGTTGGTGTGAAATGGTTGTGTCAACTTTTAGTAGTTCCTGCTTTTTAATAGACTTTCATCTCGCTTTCTACTTTATTTCGGAGTTTTTGTTTCTCTGAGGCAGACCTTTTTGTTTACTCGTTTGAGCCCCCCGAGCCCCCCCTCCCTGGGTGTGCGCATGTAGAAAGACCATCGCGTAAGATTTGGAATAGGATTTTTATAGTGTGTGATGAAGTTTTACGCTGTCCTTTTTATTTTGAATACACCAGTTGAATTTTGCTTTGTAAAAAATTTCCGTGACTTTTTGGGTTGAAGTCTGTAATCACTCTTTCCACACATTATTGCAAAATGAATAAGGTTGCTGGGCCAGTCACCGTTTTCTGCAGCACATTAAATTCCAAGCTTGGAAAATCTAGCCTCATCGTAACCATGGTAACCGTATGTGTGCATGGTTGAGTGAGGCTGTCGATCAGTGGCATACTTTAAGCTCTCTTGTCACTTTCATGAAGTAGTCTTGGAGTTCTCTGGTACCCATTGTAATCAAGTGTTTTAGAAGCTCTTCAACCGTGGTAGATAATTGACTTGGTAGTTGTCATACTGGACATGAGCACGGGCACGCTTAACAATGGGCTCAATGGATGTCTGGTCATCCCTCGATTTAGAAACCGCTGTCGTCTGGTAGTTGAAGCCAAGCGGTGTTTTGTTTAGCCATGAGCGTTCACGCTCCCTTGTTCGACACACAAACTAAATGATAGCTTTGAATTTTTTAGATGAAACTTCGCTCAATTGTCAACGATTTATGGACAGTGATGGCATGGACCTTTTCCTGAACTGCCTGCAAACGTTTCCAGAGGATGATGACCTCCGTCGAAACATGATGGGACTCATGGTGAGTTGCAAAACGCGAGCTGTTTTGTTTCTCCACATGCAGTGTCTGCGTAATTTTCTCGCATAACAGTTCTGCTAACTTTAAGCAATTGGTGGAGGTTTCGAGAGAAACTGTCGATGTTGCCGGGGAAATCATTAGGGTATAATCACTAGATCCTAAACAAATCGGAAATTTAGTATGAAATTCTGGTTTTCGGCAAGAGAAATTCACGCAACATTTGTATGAAGGACAGTTAGCTAGATATTTGTTCCGAGCAAAAGCCATAGGTTCGAATCCCACTGAACCCTATTGCTAGACCATTCAGTCAGGTGTCTAGATCCTCAGCTCGGTCTTATTTGTGTAACTTGTATGCGTTCACTATTGAATGGGAAGTGGCTTGAGGTGTGCAGTGCAGTGGGCGTGGCGGTGCAGTGGGCCCAGCAGAGCAGTGGGCCCGACAGTGCGGTGGGCCCGACAGTGCGGTGGGCCCGACGGTGCGATGGACCCGACGTGCCGTGGGCCCGACAGTGCGGTGGACCTGGTGGTGCAGTGTGCCCTGCGGAGCAGCCTGTGCATGTCTAATGCTACCTGTATCAGACCCCCTAGACAATTTTTTTGTTATATATATTTTGTATATAACAAAAAATAATAAAATATGGTTATGTTGTAATTGTCAGAACTGTTCCTAGCAGCCGTCATAGTTATTTATGTTGGTAATATAATCACTGAGCGAACTGAAATGTGTCCGAATTTTGAAAAGTTGAATGTTAATGACCATACCCTGATATGATCAAATTCGGCAACTGCATAGTTATGTACTCACTACTTGATAGGTCATGATAACGAAGGCTTGGTAAGTACTGTGGTAGCACTGAGTTTAGAAAAGCTGAACATTTTTAATGTCAGCTTTGTCGCTTTCGAATTTGGTTGCACTGGACAATCCCGACAATGTAGTGCTTTTATAATGCATTCGACTTTCAGGGAAATATTGCTGAAGTGAAAGAGCTGAGACCGCAGCTGATGCAGACACAGTTCGTTGAAGAGTTCAGGTACGTCTAGGGTCACCTGTGATGAGCCCACCATAAGCATATGTAGCACCTGAATAATGTCCAATTTGGCTTACTTCGAAACATCATGTCTCAGAAATGATCTGATTGGATTTGCATTGAAACTTTCAGATAGTATGTTTTATGCAATGGTCTTTAAAACACTGTTTTAAAATCCTTTTGCATGAGAGGTGATCAAAATTTATGGTTTTTATGATTTTCATGCCAATAATCTACTTTAATTTGCATAAGACGAAAACTGTGACCATTGGCGGATTAAGAGGGGGGCCAAGGGGGCCATGCCCCCCTCCCGA